>CAUYRH010082264.1:0-19680 GCA_963574655.1 Perodicticus potto
TTCATATAGTGATTAAAAGGCCATGTAGGCTATGTTAAATAGTTCAATGAAAATATTTCGGATTGTATATAAAGTCAGCACATTGTGCCCCATGATTGCACCAATGTACACAATTATGATTTAATAAAAATTAAAAAAAAAGAAGTTCATTGTTTAATGAGGAATAGACTCATAATAAAACATTTTCCTTATAATCTAAAAAAAAAACATTTGTCCACGCCTTAGGAATAGTTAAACTGTCCTTGACATGTTCTTGCCAATGAGATTATTTTTCTATTTATTGTTTCAGAATAACTGTTACAATCTATTGGAATACTACTGTTACAGGGACCATACTTAGGTAACTCAAATATTTCAGTGCACATGATATTTAGTTCAAATTCTAATAAAAAAATTGATTTTTAGATTTTATTGAATCACCTGGAGATTCTATATTTAGATTCAACATTTGTACAATGAAGTCATCATATTAGGTGATTCCTAAAGTTATTTTCAACTCTAACACCGTGAGACACGATTTTCTTAGTCATGATACAAGGTTCTCACTCTTTCAAAGCATTTATAAATTTTCTTTCTCTTATTTTTTTCAATTTGCAAGATTTTAGTTATAGTTAAGATAATGGACTCCAAAATCTAAACTTATCCTTTATTTTCTCTAATGAAATAATTTAAAAGGCAACATTGCATTATATATTCATATACATAACACATAAAAATCAAAGTGCACTCAATCAATTGGATTGACATTAGTTAGGATTTATTTATATATGTATATATGAAAGCTGTCATTAGTTTTAGTTAATTGATTTCATATGTTTATGCTTTAAGAAGCTCAGGTAGAGATGAGATTGCTACTGAAAATTCAGAAATCTATAAAATTCATACATATGTACACAAATATATTACATACATCAAAACTAATCAAACATGGGATAGCCAGTAACTAAACCAATTACATTTGGTTTCCCTCACCCTAATTGTGCAGATCATGTGTGGGCACGTTATTGACATCAGTTAATAATTGTTATTATTTAACTGACTTTATGTCTTCCATAAAATCAGTGATTTAAGAATTCCACTTAAAATTTTTTTGTGAGATTACTATTTTGAGGGTGATTATTATTTAACATTAGTAGAGTATTACGGAGATTATTGGAGAACTCTTAAGTTACTTATACTTAAGTTTAACTTCCTGAAAACTCTCTGTGGTTTATATATTAAGTTTTCTCAAGGCCACAAAATACTTCTGAATTATTAAACCAGAAGCAAGAAAGTTGGTAGTAAAGTACATAATGTAAGAAGGAGGACTATCTAGTAAAAGAACTGTGAGAAAGTCATAGCATCTTTACCAATGCTGCTTCCTATAACTGACAAATTGCTTTTGAATTATTATTTAAATTACTCCATTCTTAAATATAGTCACGTATACCTATTAAACACCATCTGGAAGTTTGGGGGGAATGTAACTACCAATCTTCTTTATATTTTTAATTAGCATTTAGTCTGAGTTATACTTATGACTTCATTTGAATTAAATATTGATAGATCATAGCTATTGCTGAATATTTACAGCATTGGACATCATAAAATTGGATTTCAAAGGGAAAGGACAAAATTGCCTGTACTTTCTTTGACATTGACACAACTTTACCATTGCTTAATGGTGCAGGATATTAACTATTTTTCTTGTCTCAATAATAAACCCCAAAGTCACATTTGATCTTTTCATATTTTTCTGTTTCCATGGTTTGCTAAGTTCTCTTTTATAAGTCCTTTTTAATAGTATGACTTGAAGTGCAGCATATTGTAGAGAATAAAACCACATACTCAGGAGCCAGCTTCTTGGATTCTATCCCAGGTCTACACTAGTGAGCAGGTCCTTAGTGAATATCTGTATATTTTAATTTCATTATCTTCAAAAGGGAATGATAGGTTTCCTACTAGTAACAGAAATACACATACATATAAGCCCACAACTCTGCCTGACATGTTAGTGAGCAGTGTGTAGGCCTTTGCTATTAATGATTTCTCCTCCTTATCCATTTAATTGCTCTCATTTACTTTTGACTCTTCCCTTTATAATAATTTACTTGACCTTGTATAGATTTACCTATAGCTCTTTGACTGCATATTTCATGTAAGTTTCTATTATAAAAATTGTTTTAATGCTGTTTAGTTATTAATGTTTCTTCCCTAAAATGTAAAATTTCCCCTTCAGACTAAAACATAAGAGCATTCCATAAAATCTATTATATCTAAAATAACAAATGCTAAATATTGTTTACTATCACTTGTATATATGTTGTATCTATTTATCCTTATTCTATACAGTCCAAATATCAAGATTTAGGGAAATTATAAGTAGTGTACATATCTGTGAAGGCCAATGGTTTGCTATTCACCGTTTTCTTAATTTTTCTAAATATTTTAAATTTCTTTTTACAATGAGAAGAGTTTAATAATTAAAAATTTCTGCTTACTAATTTCGATTATGTTACAGTGCACAAGATAAACAAGAATGCCTCCAGTAAACCATTAGCAAATTGTTCACATATTTCTTATTTGGATATTGGCCCTCATCTTTTTGAACACAATTTTGATATTGGCAGTAATGAATGTACTTTGAGAAATGTTAGGATGCATCCTTTTCTATTTATATTTACCATGAAGTTTAGCTATCTATACATAGTATTTTACATACTTAAAATATGTAAGTATTTTATAACTTATCTTAACAGGTTAATAACATTTAGTTGTTTTTTTAAAAGTTCCAGCCCATTGCAACATTTTGTCCCATGGAAACTTAGGCAGTGATTGGTGTGAGTGCTATGAATATCAATAACCTGGGGGAAATACCATCTTGGGGTTATTTGGATATCTTTTTTTTTTTTTTACTTTTTATTGAGGTAAAATATAAATACATAAGAATGTTTATCATTTGAAACACTTGTAGATCTATAATTCGGAGGATGAAATACATTTCAAATGCTGTGTACTCATCACCACTATTATACTCAAGATGCTCTTTAACCCTAACCATCACCTTGTACCTATTAAATGACAATTTGTTCCTTGCTTCTCCTTGTAGTCTCTGCTAACCTCTATTTGTTTCCATCTCTATGAATTGGCCTATTCTAGGTACTTCATATTAGTAGAACAATATAGTATCTGTCTTTCTGGCTTATCTTTTTAATTTTTTTTTTTCTATTGTTTAGATAGATAGTTTAGTTAACATTGTATACTTGCTCTGTAACAATGTGTCAATGAGATCAAGGTAATCTTCAAAAATATTTAGATCAGGTGTATGCAACCTTAGGTGGGTGGGTACATTACCCCAGGATGAATATGAATGTGCCCCTACACAAAATCATAAACTTACTTAGAACATTATTAAATGTTTTGTGATTTTGTGTGTGTGTAACTTAATTTCAGAGTTGTTGAGTGCAAACTCTATAGATGAAAATGGCATGTTGCAATGTCACATGAAAGTAACATACTAATTCCATTTGTACACGTGCATGGCTTCAGTTTCATTGTGGTGCACAGCTTCTGGTGTGCTACCATCCAAGGGCAGACACCATGTGCTCATGGTGCCTTGGAGAGATCATCACTTATCACTAATATTTCAACCTAAGATTGTAACATTAGGTTTTTAATATTATTTAGAATGAGGTAAGCATTCTTATTTGATTATTAAGGATACTTCCACACCTTGGCAGTGCCTGCAGGGATTTACAATTGGCTCTGTGCCTCCACTTGCATTGGCAGGAGTGATGTGGAAGGACTCAGACCTTGCCGTCTATTTTCTTGTCAATTTATTTTCATAAGAAAAGTAAATACAGTCCTCTTTTATTATATATTTTTAATCCAAGCATGGCTTCTATGATATCTGTCTCAAAGGAACACAGAACCCAATAAAGGAAAAATTTACAGATGAAGATTGTTCAATGAAAGTGGGTAGAGGTAGATATCTAGCTTTTTGTCAAGGCAGATAGTAAGGCACTCTGCTTAATTTGGAGGGAATTTGGGCAAGTTTTCAAAGACTATGATTTCAAAAAGTATTACATGCAAACACATCCTGCCAAATTTGATGCACATGAAGAATTGTATCATGAGGAGAAAATAGTATCACTAAATAAAAGTCTGTATTCCTAACAAAAATTTGTTTAAAAAGCTACAACTCAAATTCCATTCTAAAAGCTAGATATGTAGTAGCATTTTTAATAGCAAAAAATCCCCAAGCCATGAACGGATGTTGAGTTTATTAAGCTATGTGTAGAAAGCATGGTAGATGTGATTTGCCTTGAAAAAAAATGGGTATATGTCTAAAATCAGTATGTTTCACCAGGCTTTATCCAGGCTAATCACATAAATTGGAAAATCTATTGAAAGAAGTTTGGAGAATAAAGCTGCTAATTTTAAATTTTATACTTGGGGATGGATGACAATATTGATGCTACAGATATGACTCAACTTGCCATTTTTATTAGAAGTATTGATGATGAATATAATGCCACTGAAGAGATGGCTTCTTTAGTGCCATTAAAAAGACAAAACTGAAGCAAGATATTTATACAAAGCAGTAAAAAATATGTTAAAGCTACTTTCTGTTGTCAACATTTCTGGTATAGTATGGTAGGTAAAAGAGAGAGATCTATAAAATTAATACAAGATGATACAATTGCTGCCCCAAATTCCACATTTGATGAAGTATCAGTGCATAGCACATCAAGGAAATTTATGTTCTTTAAAAATGGATAATGTCATGAAATCCATCATCAAGATTGTGAATTTCATAAGGTCATGGGATTGAATCATCACCAATCTCAGGAATTCCTTAAAAGAATTAGTGTTGACTATGGGGACATAGTTTACTTTTTGGAAGTAAGATAGTTAAGTTGAGGCTAAAGGTTGAAAAGATTTCATGGCTGGTGACATGTTATCAAGTAGTTTATAGTATTAAAACCCAAATTTGTTTCAAAACTTGACTATGTAAATTTGTTTACAGATTTAGCATTTGTAATGGATTTAACTGCTCATTTAAATTAGTTAAACCTGTGTCTTCAAGGTGAAAACCAACTTATCAATACAATGTTTCAAAGCATAACACCATTCCAAGTGAAACTGAAATTATAGAAAGCTCAAATTAAGGCCAACTATTTTATGCATTTTGACATGTTGGCTAAGCAGTTCTGTCAACAGCAAAAAATATGCAGGCTTACTTTTCATTTTAGTACAGGAATTTGAAAACATATTTCAAAATTTGGGGGAAAATACTCAATATTTTGGTACATTTCCAACAATATTTTCAGTCAACATAAATACGATATCTGCCAATTTTCAAATGGCATACACATAGCTAAAATCTGATATTCAACTTATAGACAAATTTGATCATGTCTCTTTAGCAGGTTTTTATACATTCTGTCTTCCTAGAGACAAATATCTCTTGCTTCACAATCATGCCTTATTCACGTTGATGCTTTTTTGGCAGCACCTACATTTGTGAGCAACTATTTTCGAGAATGAAGCACATTAAGAGTAAAATTAGAACTAAAATATCTGATGAGCACCTTAAGAACTCACTGAGAATTGCAACTACTTCCATCGAATCAGATATTGATACATTAGTTTTGCAAACACAATGTCAAATATCCAACTAGTTTCATGTTGCTCACTTTTATTTTTATAACAAAAAAATCAAAAAAGCAGTTTTATTGCTAGGATATGCACATATTCTATATTAGTGATCACAAACTTGGGACCTGTTTGGCAATTTTACGACTCTGAATGTTCTGCTGCATGATTAGGATTAGTATGTGAGGACATTTTTGCTTATCTGTGGTGGTAGATATCACAAAGTCATGAAAATTATGCATAGACCTTTATTTATTTATTTTTCTCATCACTGTTTGTGCATTTAATGTGTGGCCCTGAACAACTATTCTTTTTCCAATGTGGCCAGAGAAGCCAAAAGTTTGGGCACCCCCGATTTAAATTATCTTGCTGACTGTCATAACTTACTTGAATCAATCAAAGGAATAACTCTTTTTCCTCTTAAAATGGCTGTGAGCTTGCATGCTTTTCCCTCACTCCTGTCTTTCTGGGTGGCAAAGCTTCTTCTCATGAGAATATCGCCACCCTCTTGTATTTTCCTCAAGCAGCCCTGTGTCTACTCTCATTGCTCAGCAATTGAATTAATCCTAATTGTTCTTGTCTTTATTATCACCCGTTCTCATGGGATGCTACCTATTATAATAACATATTTTATGATTTAAAGTTTTTTTCATTGACTCAGTAGTAGAACCAATTTAAGGTATTTTATTAAAATGCAAATTTCATACTTCAAAAATTTGATGTATCTAAATATATGTGATTAATTAAAAGGTATGCGTGAGAGAGGGGAGGGACATCAGAACAACTATACCATACTTTTTTCTAAAACCACTTTCAGCAGACAGGGCCTTCTACATGTGCAAATATACTCTCATTGTATTGATTTTTTTTTTATAAATGGACTCAAGATAAATGAAAAATGGGAGACAAAAGTCTTTAGCACAATTGTCCAAGGCACAAATAAAAATCCCTTCTATTTCTTTTCAATCTCCATTCTTTGTTATTCCATTGATCGACAACCAAGAAGGGTATTTGCACTAACTCAAAAGTTAGCCTCAGATAGCTCAGTTTCCTTTCTAAAGATCTGTAGATCACCTGAAAATGACAATGGTACTTATGCCTCTACTACTGATACAATAAGTTCAGAGAAGATGAGACACTCTGTGCAGATTCCAGACAATGAACATAAACCATAGCCTGTTCAAAAGCTCAACAGGACTCTTCCTCCCAAATGCAGAACATATTAGCGTATCAGTCATCATAAAGATTCAGAGAGAATGAAGGACTTAACCAGATATTTTTCTGATGTATGAGGTTTAGGGAGTTTGGAGATGGAAATATGTATAAGAGACTGAAAGCATGAGTATTATTGCTGGTGTCATAGCTTGAAAAGGGAGAGTAGATAAAGGGTAAAAAGAAAGATCTACAGAGGACACAGAAGGTAAGTAAAAGGATACAAAAATGTCTTTTTTTTTTTTTTACTTTTTTTGCAAGACGCCAGTTTTGGAGGCTTCTTTTCTTAATGGTAACACCTATCCCTGAATCTGGTAATGAATTCACAGACCACCAATAGACCTAGATTCACACAAATGAGTAACTCTTATTAATGCAGAAAGTGGAAAACTTGTCACACTGTGTAAGCTGTAAATTCCTATGGGTCTCTTTTCATTTTCATCTTCTGCCTATTCCAGTGAATTATTGGATAAAAAGCACGCTTTCTTAAAAAATACATTGAAGTGGTTTTGGATAGTGATCATCTTTCTCCTTACTAGAGTAAGAGAACAGATGCACACTTCAACTGTTCCACAGAAATTACAGGTTCCCAAACCAAAAATAGCACTCTTAATAGGTATGTGTTACATCTTCATTGCTATTTTTCCTTAAAAAGTTGAGACTGACAGTTTTTATTAATAGGTAAGTTGATTATGAGTATCTTTTTCATGTAATTGAAAGACTTCCTGCAGTTTTTGAAAGAGTAAGAAATTTCAATGTTTATTTTTATTAAAAGATAGAAACCCAAAACATAAAATTAACCATCTCATGTATAATTCACACTTGAGGTCCTGGTACATTTTTATTTTCCTCTTCACTTTACATTTGAGTTTTCTATGTGTTTCATGCTTCTTTAATGTTAAAATCATTTCTTCTTATGACAAAATCAAATTTTTGTATACTCTTAGGTAAAAATGAAGTATAGAAAAAAATATTAAGCAAATAATTCTAATAACCCCCCAAGAAAAATTTTCTTAACTACGAAGGGGGGAAATGATTATATTAATTTGCATGGATCAAAATAATTTACAAATAGAATTATTTAAGTAATCTTACCCTTAAAAATAACTATTTTTTCCATGTCACAATTTTTTGGGGTGGGGTGGGATTAGTTAAAAATAAAAATTAAAAAAATGCCACTTCAGTGTAAAGGGCAAAAGGAATTAATAATGGAAACTGAACTATAAGCTTCATGTGGTGGGGATCTTGCTCTCATTTACCATTTTATTTCCAGTATCCAGAACAATGCCTAGCTGAGAGTAGTTGACAAGTAATCAGTAATATGTTAATAAACTGTTGTCATTCAACTTGTCTTATCAGTTCTATATCATATTGGGAGATGGGGGAGGAAAAATACTTCTATGTACAGACAAAACATATATGTGAAAAGGCAAAAACTAATCATTCCGTTTAGCTGTTAAAATCATATACAAATTATTGCACCATTGATTAAATTGTGATTTAATCCTCAACAAATTCATTTAGAGTCTTTTAGGGGAAGCACAAAATATTAATTTTATCTGTTCATTCATTTATTTGAAGTGATATATTTATAATTACCTTGTTAACATGTTTAAAAATATTATACATTTAAAAACATCATTTAAAAAGGGGCTTAGAATGGATCATTCCATTTCTGAAATCCATGAAAACTTTTTAAAAACTTAAATATAATGGTAGGATTTTATTACAATTCTCATACTTTAATGAATATTTTTCATATGAACAAATAAAAATAATAAACACTAAATACATGAGAAGAAATTCTTACTTTTTAGCTTTCCAAAACTTATCTTTTTTTTTCTAAATTTTCCTACAAACTATGAATGCCATTATGAAGTCTAGGGTAGCTATCGATGTGCACCACCTTGAATGAGAAGGATCATGGTTTAGGTGGGGAATAGGTGGCTCACTCCTGTAATCACAGTGCTCCAGGAGGCCTTGGTTGGTGGATCTGCTGGATTTCAGGAGTTCCAGATCAGCCTGAGCAAGAGTGAGGGTCATCTCACCACCCATCTCTACTAATAATAGAAAAACTAACATTTGTTGTGGTAGGTACTTGTAGTCCTAACTACTGGAGAGGCTGAGGTAAGAGGATTGCTTGAGTCCAAGAAGTTGAGGTTGCCGTGAGCTATGATGATGCCATGACACTCTACCCAGAGTTATGGAATGAGACTCAGTCTCACAAAAAAAAAATTGTTTGTTTTTTTGTACTTCTTTAGTTACATTAAGAATTATTCACATTTAGTAATTTTCACTTGTACCCTTGTAAGATGCACCATCAGTGTGGTCCCACCAATCACCCTCCCTCCACCTATCTTCCCCCCTCCCCTCCCCTCCCTTGCCCCCTCCCCATTTCTTGTGCTATAACTGGGTTTTAAAATAAAGAACACTCTAGTAGAGTTTTGAGCTTAGGGAGAGTATAATTAAAGCACATTCAAAATATAAATGTGCGTATCAAAAAGTAATGGACATATAATATTCTTACAGTCATTCAAATGTAGGAAGAAATGCTTTTAGGATTATAAACTTCAATTAAAATCAGGAGTTTTCAAATATATGTGCTTAGGAAAATGCAGATTCTGCACTTAGCATGACATTAACAACAATCTTACTGTCTTTCAACTGTTTCAAAGACCTTGAAATCTTAAGACCTTTCGGAGTTTTTAAAAACTAGCCATTTTCTTCAGTCTAAACATAGGGAATTAGGCAATAATAATGGGCATTTGATCACGTAAACAGACTCGATGTTTCTTGATGCCTTTCCTCTCTGCCTCCCTCGCACACATTTGTCCATTGGTGCTAATTTACAGTGTTTCTCTCTCATGTATAATTTGCTTTGGTTTTTCTTAAGTTGCTGCACTATCAACAAGTTTTCAAGCATGCTACTTATATTGCTTATAATTTCATATGCATAGTTTTCATCATTATGGAATTATTCTAATATTTAATTTAGCAAAAATTAAACATATAGTAAAAATAAACCTATAATATCAATTTCTTCCAATTATAGAAGACTCACCACTAGTTTTGAGAAAACTCAACACTAATCCCAACTATAGTTAGGACTAACTGTTGAATACAATTAACTAACACAATTGTATGTCGGCCTTGGATTAAGTATTCCAGTGTGATATAATTAATTAGTAAATATGTACTGAAAACTAGGTATGTGAAAGAAAACAATGAAGTGAAAAAAACTCTTTCTTTTTGTCTCACTCCATTCTGCTTTTTATTGGCGACAATTGTACACATTTTTTTCTTAATATGCAGCCTAATTTCTTCTCCAGTTAATGCTTTTTCCTTCGTTTGTTTTCATACAAAATCAGAAACATTCTGTCACTATTGACTCCTACAGGACATCAACATTTTAGAAGCAGCACCAATTTGAAGAGAGGCAAGAAAAAGGGATTTGTTTCAAAGCCACAGTACATTTCTTTTGTGGCACGTTCTGCTTGTTGGGTAGTGCTCAAGATTTCCAATGCTTAACATCCCTGAGTGTAAGATTTTTATTCTAGTGCTCTGAAGTGAAAGTTAGAACATGAAAGGTGCTAATGTGTTTAGCAAAAGGGTCATAGTTGGATTTTGTCTCTTGTAACTCTTTCAGACATAGCATCCAATCTTGTATACCTTTTTTATAAAAAGGATTTTTTAAGAAAAGACTATGCTGTTACTTTTCTCAAGTTTGTGGAAATAACTTTTTGAAATATATTTCCTTTGGTACTTCCATTGTTTTAAAATTCTAAACTTACTCAAATTAAGATCAAGTTTTCAAAAGCTACATGAATAGAACTGGAGGTCATTCTATTAAGTGACATACCGAAGCACAGAAAGACAAATATTACATGTTGTTATTTTTATGTGGGAGCTAAAAAGTAGATTTACAAAGCTCGAGAGGAGATTGGTGGTTACCGGAGGCTGGGAAGGTGGGGCAGGGAGAATGAAGAGAGCTTGTCTGATGGGCCAAAAATACAGTTAGATAGAAGAAATCAGACCTGGTGTGTGATAGATAAGTATGGTGACCATAGTTTACAATAACCTGTTGTATATTCCAAGTAACTAGAATAAATGATTCAGATCTCCTAGCATAAAGAAAAGACAAATATATAGGTGATAGATATCATGATTACACTAACTTGATATTTACAAACTATGTGCATGTATTAAATTATCTCATATACCCTGAAATATATACATTTATTCTGTATAACCTTAAAAAACTTAAAAATAGTTTTTTCTCTTTTAACTTACAGACTGACATTACACATTGATTATTACTAATTTAACTGACTTTCTTAGTATCCCACATGACCATCCTTATCATAGACCCAAAGCCCCTTTTCTTTTGAATTTTCTGTACTTTGATAATTAACCACATTTATAGGGCCATGAGCATTTTATTTTAAAATTCTCTATCATGCAACTCCTCCTTGACTTATAGTCTACAGATATAATTTTCTTGGCACATCTTAAGATATCTTATAAAATATTCTCTCTAAATTTTACCTACTCATGTAATTTTCCTCCTCAGTTTCCAAGCCTGTGAAATAAAGGTGCTTAACTTCATGCTGATACTTTCATTTCCATGATTTATATAACACTGGACAACAACAAATTTCTCTGGATCCCAGAGCTCTTTCTTGAGTAATGGCAGACTTTATATGCAAAGCCGTAGCTCAGGTGAAGCTTTCCTAAGGCACTGGTTTTATTATTTTATGAACTATAATTTTAAGAAGCAGAGTTTGTAGTAATACTTCCATGATAACTTAAAAAAATGCTTACTATAATATTTCCATAACAACCTGGTATTGATGAACAATTGCTGTAAAATATGGGCTTTAATGTTTATTCATTTTTTACTCTCTGTGCCTTGATGACCATACCATGACATTAAGCTTTCAAATGTCTTAAATATCTTCTCTCCTTTTCCAGATGATTCTGGCTTCTTGCCTTGCCTGGGGTATATATATCTGTATATATGCCTTCTTATCCATTACTGTTCAGTCCAAACTTCTTCAGGGAAGAAGCTGTTTTCTCCCCCTTCTTTTCATACATGGCTCAGGATCTGGCATTAGTGGGTTTAATAAATTTCTTTTCAGAGTTCAGTGAGATAATATATATCTAAAGTGTTTGATTTATTTAAATATTCAATGGACCATTAGTACTATCAAATTAGCTAATGGATATGCAGCTTGATCATATAAATGGGAAAGTATACATGTTGTAAACCACTGAATTAGAATATTATTTGTTTATAATTCATAATATCACAATTACCATGATTTATGCTTGATCTCAAATGGAAAATTTGAAGCCATGATATTGTAGAGTGTTTTGAGTGTAAAAAGATTGAAATGTGCCACATTTTTGAAGAAAAAATTGCTCAAGTAACTACATTAATCAATTATTTTTATATTAATTATTGTGAAGTAATTGCCAGATTAAATTTTTATGGTATTAAATATAATATTAACTTATCCAACATAATTTTATTGAACATACATTTATTCAATCAAAGTAATGAGAAACAAGTATGTTCAGCTGTGTAAATTACAAAATGTTCTCAGCTTTAGATTATGGACGGGATAAAATGGAAAGGTTTGAAAATACAATATCTCTTCTGAAGGGTAGAAATTCTGTCTTTGAACCACTCACAGCCACTTGTTAAATGAATCACTGCAAGTTTACATGAAGTTTACTTTTTTTAGGAGTTCATTATTATGTCATAAATGCAAACATTACTTTAAAAAATCGAGTCATTAATTGATGTACATTTATGGTACATCATCTCTAAGTTTAGGTTTTAGTAACTTTTTCGCATATTGAGAAAGCTGAATCATGTTAATATTTATGAATAATTTTTATGAACTGTATATCAAAAGGCGAGTATCTCTCTTATAAATACTATACATATACTACATATGTTTATAGTAGCTTTTCTTTTGATCAGATAAAATGTGTTTTCTTCATGAAAAAACTATAAGTAACTATTCATTGTTCCACTTAATTTGCCTTTTTTTTCTTTTTTTTTTTGATAGTCTTTTGGTAGGCATGGGACAACTCACTTCCTCGTGGGTTAAGGGATATTTTTATAAAATCATTGCCAATAGAGAATATGTTTACATCATTAAAAGTAAGGCAGCAAACAAAATACTAGTGGGTTAATAAATCAGTTCTATATATAAATTTTCTTCATTTAGTGATTTATTTATTAATCAGTACAGATGACTTTCTTTTAGTTTTTCAAGTAAGATGTTTATTGAATAAAGTATTATTTGACTAATGAATTGGGTATCGACTAGTTTTTTTATTCTGCAGTTTATCAGAATATTGCCTAAACCGTGGATTTCTGTCTATTTTTGCTAGCTTCGGCTGAAATTTTACATAGTCCGTCTGGAAGTATTCTGTAGCGATTTGGTACATATTTAGTGTCTATTTGAGGATTTACTCCAAATTGAAGCTTCATTTTGGAAATAGTAACTTATAATTTGACATTTTTTAGTGAAACTGAAACTATTTTTATTTTGTGCATTTTAACTTTGTAAATAGGCAGATTGTTTTTTCTCAAACAACTTCAAAAACACTTTCTTCATCTCTTGATGAGGTTTATTTAGAAATGTAACCAATATGTCCATTAAAAGACTCGTGATTCAAAGTGCTATCATATTCTTTTTAATCTTAAAGCAAAATAAAATGCAAATGCTGAATTTTCACAGATACTAGGTTACTCTGTGTAATATTGTCTTTTTATAGAATGAGACAATTGAACCTGCAACCTAATGTATTGTAACCTAATATTTTTGAAGTTTTCTAATATGAGATATAAATTACTATATATGAATGTGTTATTTGATTGAATATGAAAACAAATGGAGTTGTTCATCTCATGTTTAATGTTCGATAAACGCAGATAAGTTACGATAAACAGTATGTGCTTCGTTAGTTCAAAATCACTTGTAAATATAAAAATTTTTTAAAATACAAAGCACTGCTATTTAAAAATAGCTTTTCAATCTTCCCTAACCTTCCGAGTCTGTGTTTATGGAAACTTTGTTATAATGGCACATGTGCACACCGGCACCCCTGCACACACACACAAATGCTTACTTTTGATTGGCAGATGATGGGGTGATCTTGTTTTGAATGCTGTATGAGAGGTTAAGAAGCCCAGCAACAGCCCTGTTTTCCCTTGTGCTTAGAGGAGTTTGATCCTCAACTACGTCAAATTGATAGGATGATTTAATACATCAGTCAGCCTCATTTGCAGGACTTGTAAAATGATAGCAACCCTGAGGAAAATCCTAAAGATGCTGGCACTTATATGGTGGAAGTTACGTGATGAAAAGTCTACATGGAACCAGTGGTATTATGCTTTAATACATAGTAACCTAATATTTTAAACAGATATCATCTACCTGCAGTAGAGAACTGGGTACAATGTTTTCCTTACTTTTCCTTGCCAACTATCACTTAATCATTTTTGACAAACTGTTCCTAGATACTTATGTGATAACTTCTATGTATCTTAATTGGTTTTGTTCCGGGAGAGGCCATATTTTAAGTTTTCTTTACAATTTTTCATTACCATTGCTGCTAGTATCTAATGCTACAGTTTCAGAATATTAAACAAGTACAATTGTTTTAACTACTGTGAAATTGACAGATGAAGCTGAAAACCAAAAGCACCTTTCATGGGATTTTAAACACTATTTTCCTCCATATGCCATCCCAATTATTATTTAGATATTACATTCCTAATTTACTGTTAAGGTTGATTAGAATTCAAGCCTCTCAAAAGCATGCACCAAAGGTCTTGGGCTGTGGAAAACATTTTTATAAAATAATCCATTAATGCAGAGGAGTGCAACTAAATTAGTTAGCAATTTGCTGAGCATGAATTAATGAACAGAGCTTCTTCCAGCTCCCAGAGTTGTAATTTTCATAATAACCTCAGACCTTTATTTGGCAGGTTGTTTAGTTTTTTCGTTTGAAGGTTTTCATTAGTCTAATGAGGACTGTGCAAGGGCGAGCAGTCAGCACAATTTACATGGGGAAGCTATCATAATAAATGAAGCAATTTGAATAACACGCAAGGGTTTATGCAACAAGATAAGAAGAGATTGTAGAGAGAGATTTAGAGGTAACCAATACATTAGACCAACTAATAACTGAAGTAATCCCAATAAAAGGCTTAAGTGAAAGGAATGAAATTAATGATATATACAAAGTTGTAATGATATGATACATGATTCATTAGATTAATAAAATAAGTATTCAATTGTTTTTAGTGCTTTGGTGTAAGCTTTGTTTATATCAGGCATTTTAATTAGGATTGTTCACTAGATCACTTTGCTTAGTTAACTTTTAGACCATAGCTTAGGTTTTTAATGATATTTTTTCCTTCTTATTTAATCTTTATAGCCTTGATAGTTCCTTAAATTACTTATATGAGATATATTGTGTATGGAGATGCTTTCTAAATGTAATTGCATATAGCTCTACCTAAGTGGTGATTAAACTTTAGGAATGAATGCTCAATATGTTTCTAAATTCTTAAAAACAATTGCTTTAACTTTTACTCTAAGTAGCCTAAGGTTGTAATGTTGAGTAGTTTCAATAAAAATTATAATAACTAAGTTTATCTTATTGATGAATTTCCAGATTAAAAGGACCCATTTTCACAATATGTTATTAGATATTTATTCATTTCTATCCAGAGCAAACCATTAAAATGCATGCTAGAAAATCTCCTTTAAATTAGCCCTGCATTAATTTTCTTCTTTCCATGTTCCTCTTTTGAAAAATGTTAGGTTTGTTCACAGTGGTTTGAGAAATATACTTTCATGCAGGTAAATCAATCTGATTAATCAATGTGTTTTCACAAAGTAATAATGGGAGGAGCGAGTTGAGGGATTGTTTTTTAAAACTTTTATAGCCAGTGATGTAAACTTTAGAAAGCTGACCCCCTGTTTGACATGTGGTGCCAAGTTACTTTAAAACTAAGTAAAATGTAATTTTCTATATCCCTATGAATCAGCCTTTACCCAGGGTCACAACCTTAAGGGAATTTCTCTCCATCTCGTATATTTTAGTGGCCAAAATTGGTGGACTTTTAGGAAGTCTGTGTTCTGTTCTCTTCTCCTCAGTTTGACGGTCCCTGTGCACTTCTCTTTCCTGCTTCCCTCCTTTTCAAATCAGAACTTCTTGGTGCAGAAAAATTAATAAGTGACGACCTTCCTCCTCATTAACGAAGGAAGCAAGTGGTTTGGCCTTCTTTTGATTGCTGAATTTGTTAAAAACAAGGGAGCATTTTTTAAAAATTATAATGGTTAAATAGATGAAACTTAATATGACATTTTTTCCTTATGGTTTATCACTTTGAAGAGAGCAAAGCTGATTTTTTCCTGAACTATATGTGTATATAGTTTCTTAATAAAAACTGCTTGTAGAAAATGAGAACGTTAATTAGGAACATGGTTCACATGTTCGTCTCTCCTTTCCTCCTTTTGTATTTTTTTCTCCCCTTCCCTCTTTGCTTTCCTTTTTTCTTTCTCTGTTTTCTCTTCTTTCCTCCCTTCCTTCCCTCTCTTCTTTTCCCCTCCCTCCTTCCCTTCCTTCCTTTCTGCATTTGGTGTATAAAGAGGTACATATTTAAATAAATTTAGTACCTGAATGTTATCTTTGTATTGATTATAAAGTTGGGATAGCTACGAAATACACTGAGGTTATTAGTAAAACATGAAAATAGGTATGTAATTTGTATCCTTTCTAACAATTTGCTGTGTATTGACTTTATTATTATTCGTAGTTATTATTAATTGTCTACTCTACCGTGACACAAGTGACGTAAGGCTGTGGTGAAAGACCTTAGATTCACAAAATAATTTTATGTTCATCTAGGAAATGATTATCACTAGAAGGTCCCTAGCGTGGAGGTAAAGAACACAGCTTTGGAAGTAGAACGATGTATTCAAGTCCTGGTTAAAATTGTCAACTTGGTGATAGTATAACATCCTTGACCTTCAGTTTTCTCATCTTTAAATATTGGGTTAGTAGCACCTCTGAAAATAACAGAGTTTTATTATGGAAACTATCAAAACTGTTGCAACCCTGTAGATAGATAGATACGTAGGCAAGATATGTGTTGTACACCACGTGTTGTCCCTATTAGGGTGTCGTTAGATTACAGACAGCTTGTAGCAATAAGATAATTTGAGGCATGGGTAGAGAGTAATGCGGTAACCCAGGGTTAGTAGAAGCCATGATGTCACCTTCTGGTGCTCAATCTGATTTGCTTAACTGGGTTATTCAATTAAGTGATTCTTTCAGAGGTCTGGAAGTTGCACAGATCAGAAAGCAATGCAAACAGGGTGGACGGTGGGTCTGCAGGGGCCTGAAAGGAATAGAAGAATCGTAATTCACTGCATTGCAGGTTTGGTGAGCATGTGGTTGGGGTATGTTACTTACAACTACATCTTCCGTGTCTGTCACAGAGACGGGTACGCGGGCATGTGTTGCATGAGAGAGTGATAGCCCTTTACCAGTGGTTCTCAACCTTCCTAATGCCGTGACCCTTTAATACAGCTTCTCATGTTGTGGTGACCCCCAACCATAAAATTATTTTCATTGCTACTTCATAACTGTAATTTTGCTCCTGTTATGAATCATAATGTAAACATTTGATATGCAGGATGTATTTTCATTGTTAAAAGGGGTCACGACCCACAGGTTGAGAACCGTTGGAAGAGCACAATTCTAGGAAACATACATGGAAGGGTACAGGATGGTTTTGCAGTTATGATCTCATACATTTAAATAAAATCACTATAAATTGTTCCTTAACAGCTTTCCAGGGAAGTTAGCATTTATGCAAAAGTAACTTTTTTTTTTATTGTTCATTTTTCATTCGTTCAGCAATTGGTGAATACCTGCTATGTGGTAAGCACTGTTCCCATTGCTAATAATTCAGAGAGAAATTTTAAATAAAAGACATAAAACATTGTTGTATTTTCAAGACATACTAATGAGAAGCTTTTGAATAAAATTGATGCAGCTGAGGGCTATACCTAAGAATTTTATTTAAAAAACACCCAAATTCTTACTTGTCTGAACTATCACATTTATTCAGAAGTGGCCGTGGGACACACAATTTTATTTTTCCTTTACATTTTATTAGCAATGATTAATACACAGGAAGATTTCCATTCCCTCTTTACCACACCCTCTTAATAGATATAATTCTAGGCTTATAACGTATTGGAGAATTGCCGTGGACAGTTGTGTGTTTTAGTAGTAACAATGGACCAGTCCTAGGGAAAATATATGCAGGAAATTACTATTATGTTAAGGGGGAGGGAAGATGTGTTTCTTCTTGGTCAACCTTAGCAGAAATAGTCTATTTAAATATGGAACTAATAATAAAATGCTTTTCTGTGTTGTCTGTTGTTTACAGATGAGGTAGGAGACTGGACATGACCTGTGTCATGAATTAAGTGCGAATCTAGAGAAAATTTTGGAGACGAATAGTGATATAGTCTTCAAATAAATATTGTTCTTTTCTACTGTACCTAAAAAAACATACCAGTCAAAACAAGTGAACAGTTTAAGGTTATATATCTACTTAACTCATGAGATTTAAATTAGATATTCTTTCTATCTTTTAGAAAAGTATTTGGCCTATAGTATCTGACTAAGAATGACGTTCCCCTTGTCTACTGAGAAAGAGTCAGAATTTTAACCATGTCTCTATTCATGGAACTAGAAGCATTATGCAAATCAAAGTGTTCAGGGTAATTTTTCCTTTGAATCGAAATTTATCCATTTGTTCTTAAAATTTTTTTAATTGTTGTCTGTTTTAAACATCTAAAGATTTTGATATTTCAGTTCATATTATCTTTACTAGGATTCAAATTGATGGAAAAAAGTCGATGATGAATCTACAAAAGACTCCAGTAAAGGATGTGTGCTGATTCCAGTGTGTTCTCCCGACATAACTTTGAGACAAAAAGTGATACAATTAAAATTTTCTTGTGTTGCCTTTGAATTTCTTAGAGCGAACTTAAGTCCTTTAGATAAAAAAAAAAACATAGACTATGTATCCTTTAGATCCCATCAATATGGGTCATGTTGTTTCCCACTTTAAAGGTAGTTTTCAAATTTAGCCAATGAGTGAATTTGCCAAAATATCATAGTTAGTCTCTCTTTCTTTTTTAGCCATTAATTTAGAATCAGATTTTCAAGGGTCTTTAATATTTCCTTTCTTCAAAATATTTTCTTTCACTGTGATCGTTGTTATCCTAAGAACCTTCAAAGGCTTGGAAAAATTGCTCATGACAAATACTTGAGCTTCTAATCCCCTCAGAATATCCGTTTATTGCCCAAATTGAATATTACTTTTGGCTTCAAATGGCCAAAGTTCTTGACTGCCTTGTGTGGAAATAGACTAGCTTATGATTTCTTTTCTCTATAGTGTAAAGGTGCAGGTGGTCCAGTGAATAACTTTAAAGTTAGAAGTTAGACAAGAATTTGTATTTTTCCATTGCATAAAAAAATTGTTCTCTGGGTGGTGCCTGTGGCTCAAAGCAGTAGGGCCCCGGCCCCATATGCTAGAGGTGGCAGATTCAAACCTAGCCCCAGCCAAAAACTGCAAAAAAAAAAAAAAAAAAAAAACAAGAAAAAAAAAAAAAATTTTTGTATAACAAAAAAAAAAATGCATGGAATTTGATTGTTAGTGCAATAAAGGCAATGGTTTGAAAGAGTAAATTGAATTAACACCACACGAAAGATATTTAA
>CAUYRH010082265.1:0-27849 GCA_963574655.1 Perodicticus potto
CCCGGCCATTTTTTGGTTGCAGCCGTCATTGTTGTTTGGCGGGCCCAGGCTGGATTCAAACCCGCCAGCTCAGGTGTACGTGGCTGGCGCCTTAGCCCGTTGAGCCACAGGCGCCGAGCCCAACAAGAAGGTTTTCATCAGGCTTGGCCCTCTCCCATCCACCAGGGAGTTTTCTGAGAAGGCTCATTGTACCATCAAGTTAGAGGTGAGTTCATCCACTGGGCACTATCAACTCATAAAAATGATAATCAGGGGCGGCGCCTGTGGCTCAGAGTAGGGCGCCAGCCCCATATGCCGGAGGTGGCGGGTTCAAACTCAGCCCCGGCCAAAAAACTGCAAAACAAAAGAAAAGAAAAAGAAAGAAAAACGATAATCAGGGGCAGCGCCTGTGGCTCAAAGGAATAGGGCGCTGGCCCCATATGCCAGAGGTGGCGGGTTCAAATCCAGCCCCGGCCAAAAACCGCAAAAAAAAAAAAAAGATAATCCACATAATGCTATTAATGGTATTAAGAATAATAGTTCACGTCTGCTGAGCCTTTCCTCCATGGCATTTTAAACTTAGCAAGAGGAGGGAGGGTCCCTTACCATTTCCACTAAAGATGCGGAAACTGAGGTCCCATAGAAGTAACTTGCCTAAAATTTCAAAGGATAGATAGAGAATGAACTTGAACAAGGTCTCTCTAACTTAAAGTCCCTGGACCCCTCTGGCTCCCAGCCTGGATTCAGACCCTGTCCTTGCTTACTGTCAGCCCCAGCATCCTCTGGAACATGGGGTGTACCACTCTCTCATGGGGTTAAGGAGTAAAGGTGGTCTGGGACATAGAACCTGGTTTGTAGACATTGGGAAATGACAGTGCCACCAGGAAGTTCATTGCGGTAGGCAGGCCTCTCTAAGGGTTCAGTGCTATTGCTGCCATTCAGAGCTGTGAGACCTAAGCAAGTCTCTGGCCTCCCTAAGCATCCACCTCCCTAAGGTGTGGCTGAGGACTAAGTGAGATCACAAAGTGAGCAGGAGTGGCCTCTCACTTTGCCCTTCCCTGCCTATACAACTGTCACTTCTCAGCACCTCAGTCTACCCTTCTGCAGAATGGGTTCACAGGGAGGTCCTCTGTGGTCTAGGAGTGGGTGCACATGCTCACCTGCCCATCTTCTTGGATGAGGACGAAGAGGATGAGGAAAAGGTCTTGGTTTGCATTGTGCTGCTGCCGCTGCCATCTGTGAAAAAGGAGGAGAGCCACATAAGGGGGTGGGAGGCTATGTGGAAAGATGGTGATAGCCACAGGCAGAGAAGAGAGAATGATGGCACAGTCGAAGACATGGAGAGAAAGCTTGAGGAAGAGCCCAAGGAGGCAGGCAGGCAGGCACAGGTCGACACCAGGTGGCCTTACTCTCTGAGCGCCTCACGAAACTTGACTCCACTGTGGTGGTGTGGGCTGTCCTTGTGCCATCATCTGGAGGGGCAGGGGATGAGAAGAAGGATGTGAGAGGCATACGGGGTTATGAGGAGTATGTGGTTGCCACCCTGAGCCCTGAGCTCTGCTTGGCTCCTTACTGGAATGGACGAGCCGCTCAGTCTTGGTAACAGTGCTGACAGCTGAGCCATCAGCTGCCCGCTGGCTGTGCCGCGTTGTGGTCTCAGTGGCTGTGTTGCTGCGATTCTCCCCTGGCCGACCCCGTGCCTCCTGCAGCCGCCGTTCTCGCTCCTTGTCCCTCTGGTCTGGGTGGGGGATGCCCCATGCATGCACAGAAAGGCCACCCAATGCCCACACAGAACAGGCACAGGGAGAACACAAGATGGGACAGAGTGCAGCTTGTTAGAAACACTAATGGCACAGGTAACAAGGGCTTCTCTAGGAGCAGCTGGGGGTGTGAGGAGACAGCTGTAAGTTGGCAGGGAGTGGGGTGTGGGAGGGGGTGCTGGACTCCTTCAGGTACTCGGGAATATGGGCGAGCTGAACTCAAAGGAGTATTGGACCCAAGAAGGGAGTTTCTATGGGAATGAGTAGCTTAGTCAGGAGGGAGTAGCTGAGTCCAGGGAAGAAGAAGCTAGGTGAGGGCAGTAGCTGAGCTAATCATCAAATGGGTCTTTGGGGGGAGAAGAGTGGCTAGAGGAACAAATATCTAGATCAGGGAGGCAGTAATTGGAGGAATCTGATAAGCAATTTGGTTGAGGGAAAGAGTAGTTGGGAGAGAAGCTGGTGAAGTGGGTTAACGGTCTAAAGAAGAAGGTGGGTGGGGATGGAGGATAGTGTAGCTATCAGTGGGCCCTGGAGGAAGCAGCTAGTTTCAGAGCAGTAATTGAGAATATTTGGAGAAGCAGATGAATCTAGAATCTGAGAGAAAGAATAACTGTGTCCAGAGAAGAGGTATCTGGCAGAAGTAGCTATGTCCAGGAAAGGAGAAGCTGGTGGAGGCAGAAGCTAAGATGTCCAGGGGAAGAGAAGCAGCTAAGGAAGGGAGCAGCTGGCTCCAAGGGGAAGGTGGTAAGGGAACAGCCAGATCTAGAGAGAAGCTGAATAGGGCAGTTTTTGAGCTGGGGTGTTCATACAGGGACTCCAGGGAGTAAGGGGAGCAGCTGGGGAATGGGGCAGGAACTAGGGTAGGGCATGGCTCTCTACCTCTCTTCCTTTGTCGGAGCTCACGCAGTGCAGCCCGGATAAGCTTCCGCTCTTCAAAGTCTGTGGTCTGATCGAGCTGCAGTATAGATTCCCTGTCATTAACCACCTGGTGCCTGCTGGTCTCTGCTACCTGCCAACACCCAGCCCACCAGATCTGGCTATACCATCTTGTCTAGGATCCCTTCATCCTCGATAGCCATCAGCTCCTGGGGGCTCAGTGGGCTGCGCCCACCTGGTGCTTTGTCCACCCGGGTCTGCTCAGTACCATTGGATGTTTCCACTGCTGCAGAGGAAGGCTCTGCTGGCTCTGGTTCCATCTGCAGGTTGGGCGAGGGAATAGACTTTGAGCAAGGGTGTAGGTGAAACCCGCCAGGTTCCCAATGGTGACAGGGACACCAGATCCTGGGGCTGCTGGTACAACCTGGAAAATAACCACTACTCTGCCAGCCTGCCTGCCCAAGGATGGCCATGGTGGTGCCAGCCTCAGGGAAGAGGCATTGCCAGGTTTGTTGCAGGGCTTCCCTCTTACCCAGCATCATATTAATATGACCGATAGTGGCAATAATAATGACTTTCATTCAGTAGTAAGTGTTGTATAAGCACAAGGGATTTTACTGTCCCTATTTAACAGAAGGGAAGATCAAGGCTCAGGGCAGCTAAATGACTTGCTGTCAGTCCTTCTATAAATAAATTCAATACAGTCTAGGGTCTGAGCTGCAGGTAGCTTAACTCCTGAACAGAGTTCTTTCTGCTGCTTTATTCCCAGTACCCTCCCAGGCAGGCTCTGCTCTGTCATGCCAGTTCCTAAGGCCTGGGTCCTCCTGGGCCAGTGCCTAGGCAGCACATGCCCCCTGTGCCCCTTGCCAAGGAGGCTGGACCAGGGCCCATAGGCTCTGACCAGGTGTCTTACTGGAGCTTCCCTGTGCCAAAAACTCTCTGAAGCTTTCCCCTGTATGCGTACCACCCCCCCCACCTCCGCCTCTGACCCAACCCCTGCTAGGAACCATCCTCTAAGGGGCCTTCAGTCCCAACTTAGCCCCCCACCCCTCCCAGGGCATCTCCCTAACCCAAGACAAGGCTCCAGCCCAAATATTACAGCCCCTCCCCTCTTGGCAGATCCTTTATATCTGTTACGAGGGTAAGGAGAGCCGAGGTGGCAGCTGTTTCAAGGAGGCTTGGCCTGGCCAGGGTAGGGGGGTGGGGCTGGGACTGGGGGCTGGGCCATGCCAGGGGCTGCCAGGGCAGCTGTCACACATGTCTCAGGGCTGGAGCCTGGTACCCTCTCGCCAGTCTTGGAGCACTAGTGTTCCAGTCCCCTGTGGTACTGAAAGGTAAACTGAGGCTCAGAGAAGGTGATAACACAGTTAAGGTCACTCAGCAGAGGCACAGCCTGGCTCAAAACTATCCCCTCCCATAGCCCAAGGGGACTTACAAGACTGCTGCTGCGGGCAGTGCCAGCAGAGGAACGGCGGCGTGTGCTGAAGGCAGGTGGGTGGGCTATGGGGGTCCCTGCATCCTCTGCTGCCTGGAAGAGGGCCTCAGGGTCTGCAGCAGCCAGGAGCAGCTCACTGGGCTCCAGCTCAGGTTCAAGGTCAGGCACAAGTGGGACCCCCAGCCGTAGGCTCAGCACCTCCACCTGCCTGCTCAGTGCATCCAGCCGCTGGCTCAGTGCCGCTGTCTCTGCCCGCAGCTCTTCGGCTGCCCGGGCCACTGGCTCCATGGTGGCCACAGCTGCCTCAGCTGCCTGGGTCACTGCTACCCGGCCTGCCTCAGCCACTGCATGCAGCTCCTCCAGTGCCTGGCTCAAACGCTCCTCAAAGGCTGCAGCCAGCTCAGGCCCAGGCCCTGGGACCCCCGGCATGATGTTGGTAGGATCTCTACTGGGGGTGATGGTGGGATGATGGCAGGGGCTGCTGTCTCTGGCTGCCAGTGACTGAGTCTTTCAGCTGGTCTGAGGGCGAAGGCAAGGGCAGCAGGCCTGCCCCGCCCCTGCTGTCCTCCCAGCCCACCACCAGCCAGCTGGAGCTGTGGCCCAAATAGAAACCTATTCTGAGCTCCTCTGTGGAAGGGATTGGGGGGAGGGGTAGCCTGCCAAAGTGCCAGGCCTGGCGCTAGCCTGTACAGATGACAGACTTGCAGCACAGCAGGACTGCCTGGCTTCTGAAGGATTACTAAGACCAGAGCCCAATGCCTCACAGGTGGGGAAACTGAGGCAGGGAACCGAGAATGGGCCAGTCTGAACCACCACATATATTAGCCTTTAAGGATCCAGTCTGCCAGACTCCAGAGCCTGCACTTCTTTGCCCTTATGCCATGCTGTTTTAATTGGGGAAAATGAGGCACAGGAAGTAGGGACTTGGAGCAATCTGGTGCAACAACTGTTTTGGTTTGAAATAAATGTCTGAGATAATGTTCTCTGGCCTGCCATGGTGCTCAGAACCAACCACAGATTTTGAGCAAGTATGTCATGGGCATATTAGCTGTGTCCCCGTGGTTCTAGATGGGTAAACTGAAGGAAGTTGGTGGTGTCAGAGCCAGTCTCACTGTGGCACCTCCCAACCACCTCCGGAGTCTCAGCTGGTCCTCCCCCCAGCAGTCCCTTGGTAGAGGGCAATTCTTGCCTTCACTCTCTCCCTGTCCCCCAAATCTGGCTCTAGCCGTTTCACCTCGGCCAAAGTCCCATTCAGTCCCTGGTTAAGCATAGAGGGCATTACCTGGGCAGCTGGGTGGCCCGCTGGGATCTCTGCCCCGGCTGAGCTCCCAGCTGGTGAATCCCGGGCTTGGGAATGAATAATGGAAAGTTGCTGCGTATTCAATTCCCATGGCACTTGTTAGGCTGCTGCTGTCTCACCTGATTGGTGTCCCCCTGCCTATCTGTCCCCCATCAGTGAGTGCTTCTGCCCAGCCTCCACAGGGAGGTTGACACAGATGCTGATCGCTAATCTTTAATCTCCTAATGGGCCAGGCTGATCTTGGATGAGCAGATGAGTTGCTCTGCACCTCAAGGTGTTGAGCAGAGTGGGATAGGAGCAGGGGCACTGGGGCTGCCACAGCAAGAGGGGAGCAAGCCCCTACCACCCTCTTTGAGCCTCAGTTTCCCTATCTGTTCATTAGGGATGAACTAACCAATTTTGGAATGAGAGTCGGAGATCAGCATGTTGGAAGCATAAGGCCAACACAAAATGGCACTCTGACACATCTGGTGGCTGATACACTAGGGTTTGGCCTTAGCTCTGCCACTAATTGGCTTTGGACTTTGAGCAGCCACCCTCCCTCTGGGCCTCAGTTTCCCTGTGTGTGCACTAGGTGGGGAGGAGAGCAGAGGAACCCTGCTAGCCCTCCATTCTTAAGTGATCCATGTATGGTCAACGGATGGTGAGGCTGGTGGGTGAGGAGGGGCTCACCTTAATGCTGCAGCCTCCTCGGCTACCAGGGGAGGCATGGCTGAAGCTGGTGATGTGAGTGACACTGCCCAGCCGGGTCTGGGTCCCAGGGCCGCTGACATGGGTGATGGTGTTCTTGCCCCCGCTGCTGGTGCTGAGGAGGGTAGGTGGCGCCCGCAGCCCCAGCGTCAGTTCTGGGTGGGGAGAAGGGCTGCTGTTAGGATCAGGTGGGGTGAGGGCAGTGCCAGCCAAGGCTGATGGTGCCCCTCATTTCCAGCACACCCTTTGGAGACACCTGAGCCCTGGCTGCAGCACCTGTCCTACATGTGGAGCTGAGGCTGCAGGCACTCATACCCAGCAGTGGGCATGGGGGCAGGGGGGAGGCCTACCTGCCCTCTGGTTGCCTGTGGGCAGAAGCACCCGGCCTGTGGAGGCCTGGCCACGGCCATCCTTGATCTCAATGGTGAACGTGGTCTTCATATTGCCTCCTGGCTCGGCAATGCCCACAGCCACGGGCAGTGGGGCACTGGGTTCCTCTGAGCAGGCCACCGGCCCCCCTGCTTCGTTTTCAAGGGGCCTGGCAGCTAAGCTCCGCCCTCCTGGGCCCTCCTCCCGAGGGCAGCTCCGATGCTGGGCCAGGGACCGGGCTGTTCCTCCTTGCTCCTTGCGGAACCCAGAAGGGGTGTCACTGGGGCCGTGAGAGGAGGAGCCACTGGAGGAGGAGGCAGGGATAGTGCTGGTGAGGGAGGGGCCCACGAGGGCCCTTGTCGGGGTCAGGGAACCTGGGGCAGCGCGGGGTGGGCCGTCCTGGAGCCTAGCAGCCAGAGGAGAATCAGATGTGAACTTTCGGACGCGGTCACGCACAGAGCCAGCACGCTGGAACGGGGAAGATCCACTGGCAAGGGGGGTGGACTCTAGAAGAAGGGACATGACAGCTGTCAGTGACTGGGTGGGACAGGGACTGCCCAGAGACTGGGGATGGTCATGATAGGCAGTACCTCGGTTCTGGGCTGGGTGGCGGGGGCTGAGCACAGACAGAGAGCGTTGGCAGGGCCGGGATCCAGCCAGGTCTGGCAGGTTGGGGAGGGGGTGGTAGCCGCGTGGGGGAAGAGAAGGGAGAGTGGATAGGAGGTCCATCTTTTGCATTCTTTTCCTCCATACTTCCCTAACCCCCAACCCCTTTCTGTACCCAACCCCCCCATCCCCTCCTTTCTATGCAGCTGCAACTCTCCTATGGGCACCTCCTTCCTCTCCTGCACTGACCCCAGGATGACTTGGACACTCCTGGGGGCCGGGGCTAGGCTTGGGCTGGAGGAAGGGTGCCCAGATCCTCCTGCTGGAGGGATGGGGGACAACCCTCCTGGCCAGTGCTGCCCATGGCTCCTGCTGGGAGATGGGCACACTCCCTTATTGGGGAAAAGAATGTGCCTGAGGCCCATTGCCTTTCAAGGCTGCAGGGAGGCCTCTGGCCATGGGTGGGGGGTGGGGGTGGGCCTTGCTGGGGGGCGGGGTCACCTCAGGGGTAGGGAGGGGGTTGGGGGAAGGATCTGAGAAGGTTGGAGCTCTCCAGGCACAAGAGCCCATTCTCCAGGCAGGGAAAAGGAGGCTGGGGGAGGGGAAGGCAAATGCCTGTTGCTATCCCTGCTGGGACCCTCACCTGCTCTCTTGATGTTAGAGGGGTCTCTGGTGGAGCTCTGGGCAGCAGGAGGCTCTGTGGGGCCAGACAGGAGCTGCAGGAGAGACACAGCATGGGCAGGGCCTGACTCCCAGTCCCAGCTCACAGCCTGGCATCCCTGCCCCTTGTTCAGACTCACCTTGTTGACTACCTGCCTCTCAGTGCTGGGAGATGCTGGAGACTCCTGGGGCTCAGTGCTGGTGGCCTTGGGTGGGCTGGGGGGTGGCTCAGGGCTGCGTGGAGTCTCAGCTGCAGGATACTGGGCCTCAGCAGGCTCCAGCAGGGGCTCAGGAGAGGCAGTGGTGGGTGAGCTGTTGGGGGAGGCAGGTGAGCTGGGTGTGTCTCCAGCTGGGGCCCGCAGCAGGAGTGTCACTGTGGTCACATCATGGCTGGTGCCCTCAGGGGTTGGGGTTGACTCTGGGACCTCTGCTTGCTGTTCCTCTTCTTTTTGCTCTGGTACCTGCAAGGAACCCATAGGATGTAACTGAGGCTCCTGAAGTCCTGAGTGCTACCTCCACTCACTAAGCGTCAGGCTAGCCAGTGCCCAGGGCAGGGCATGCAAAGCAGAGGGGCTGGGCATGGCTTCCTGTGGGCACACCTGCACACGCAAGGGCACTGGCACGCTAGGGGAAGTCTCTGATCCTCACTTCCCAATCTCTTGGCACTGCCTAGCCAGAGGTGGTTCAGACAGCACCAGGTCCTATTGTCAGTAGTTGGGGATGGTAGGAGACCTGTTAGGAACACGGGCCCTGGAGAGAAGGAGGTTCCTGACCCCTTGTCTCAGCCTAGTTAATCAGGGAGGGTGTGGGGTGGGATACAGCTACCACCATGGACCCAGCGGCCTCTGCTGGCCACTTAGGGGACTTGCACAGCCTAATCTCTCACCCACACTCCTAGGAGAACAGAAACAATTCTGTGGACAGTGCTCCATGAGTCAGCTGTCAATGTAGTTCCCACTAAGCCAAGGTAAGGATGTGGGCTGTCTGGTGGGTGAGGGGCAGCCCTGGGATGGGTTTAGGCAGGGGAAGTACCGGGGAAGATTTGCATTTCCAAGAGATCCCTCTGCAGTAGAGTGGTGACTAGATGGCAGGGGTGAGAGTGTAAGTGGGAGAAGTACCAAAAAAGGTGGTAATGAGAAAGGGATAGGAACTTGGGGGCAGTGGAGATAGGCTGGTTTTGATGAGGAAGGCCTGGGTAGAGAAAAAGTCTAGAGTCAGGAACATGTGGTCCGAAGTTACCCCAAAGAGTGGGCAGAGGCCTAAGATAGAGCCCCAGTGTTCCCCAAACAGAATGGGGGGGCCCTCACATTTAAATACCAGTCTAGCAAAGACCACAGGCACTCTATGCTATTGGCATCTGTGGGCCCAGAACGCTGGGCTACCATCCCATTCTACCCTGCTCCTTACCTCACACCGTTCTAGCCTACGTGCTGCCTGCCCCTTGCTGTCCTCTGTTGAGCCACTGTTGGGAAGCCCACTGCACAACCTCCCAGCCAAGGTGGCCGCTGGAAGAGAGGGGGTAAGTGTCAGGTGAGAGCCTGGGAGGTGGGGAGCAGGGCAGAGGTGGGGCCAAGACAGGGCACCTACCCTCAATCTCCTGAGCCCGTATGCGGCGGATGGCGGCTCGGATCAGCTTGCGTTCCTCATACTCACTGGCACTTCGCAACTGTGGGTGAGAGGCAGGCCGCAGGTGTTGGGCTGTAGAGTCCAGGTCTTCACCTGTCCTACACCCAACCCCTGCCCTGGCCTGGGCCTCACCAGCTTGGTCAGCTCTTCTACATCACTCATGGACTCCAGCTGCCCTGCCAGCCGTGCCAGGGCAGCCCGCTGCTCGGCTTCCCTCTGCTGAGAACTGCAGAGACATCATGACTGTAACTACTGCTGCAATGTCTAGGCAGTGGAAGATACAGGCTAGCAGCCAGAAGAGAGTACCCGGAACCTTGGCAGAAGGGCAGGAGCTGTGCACCCCCTCGGACTGCACCTTGATACATGTATACCCAGGAACATGGGCACTAATACCACATGCTCAGATGTGCTGTCCACACCAGCAGGACACCACGATCAGCACATGGTTCGTGCCCACAAACACCCCTCTGTATTCCAAAAGTGTGCACATACTGCTATGCACACACAGTTAGCAGACATGCTCGTGCTCACTCCTGCCATGCACACAAGCTGAGCCTCTCACCCTATCACCTGCATGCTCAACCCCCCGCCACTCACTGCAGCCAGTTCTCCTTGTTGTCCTGCCGCTCAGCACGGAAGCGCTTGGATGCCAGGGCCTCCTCCTCACGCTCCAGCTCCTGCCGCTGCAACTCCCGGATGGCCGAGCGGATGCGCCGCCGATCTGCCAGATCCGCTGTGACCTCAAGCTGTAGGACAAGTGTGGGAGAGGGGCAGGTCATTTTGGCTGCTAGAGGCGGAGGGCTGGCACCAGCTGCCCACAGATCTGCCTGGGGCACAATGAGTGGCCTGTCTCTACTCCCAGTGCCCCAAGCCCTTCACGTGCCTGCCTCCCACCCAGGATCCTGAGGGGAGACCTAACTCACTGTGTCAGGGCTCCTAGGGAGCCCACTGTAATCTGTGGTTCACAGCTCACTGATTATGGGGGAGCAGCCAGCAACTGTTCATCTGTGCCAAGTGCCAGGTGCCAGGCCAGGCACTCCTCCCTGTAACTCAACTCCTGTCCCTTGGAGCCCTCCATCAAAATTCCAAGAGTCAGGCAGCTACTTCAGAGGGAGGAGGAAGTAACCCTGTGAAAAGGGAGTCTTCCATGGTCTTGAGGGTTAGCCATCTCATCCACAGATGGGGAAACTGAGGTAGGGGCTTAGGAGTCCTAACTTCTTGCCTGACTGAGGGCTATTTTTTCCCCCTGCACTGGCCTAGCCCTAGCCACCATTGTAGGAGCCAGGGCCCAGAGTGGGAGGGCCATTCCCTTAGCCATTTAAGGCACCTGACATCAGGAGCCTGAGTCCTAGGGAGGACGTCCTTGGGTGACAGGTGCTCCCACCAGTTCCTCATTCCCTTGGTTCCTGGGAAATTGGAGGTGGCTGTTTTAACTAGGTCCTTCTCTGGGCTGAGTCAGCCAATTCTGCTTTCTCCCCTGCACCTCCACCTGGTAGAGCCCCGCCCCTGCCCCATGGACCCTCTAGCTCAGTGGTTCTCAATCTGTGGGTCGCGACCCCTTTTCAACGATAAAAATACATGGTGGCATTAGGAAGGTTCAGAACTACTCTCTAGAGAGAGGATTGGCCCAGAGGCCTCTAGGAAGACAATGGCAGAGATGAGCCTCCAGGGTGGGTCTGACGGCCAAATGAAAGGAAGTAAAGGTGGGGTTATTTTCTCTGTCTCCCACCCTAAGGAACCTTCCAACCCCTTCCTTTTTAGCCCCCCACACCCTCATCATTCCTTTCTGTTTAGTGGGGAAGCAAGTGGCAGAGGTGGGGGTCAACAGGTAGGAGGGAATGTGGGGCCCAATTCACCATAAGCCAACTTGACCTTGACTGAAGAGAGTAGGGAGGGCCTTCGGGACAGTGCCCTCCAGGCTCCACATGCCTGAGGACCTATGGGAGAGTCCCTTGAAGTTCAGGCCAGAACACCCAGCGGCGTCTAGTGCCAAATCAATGGGTGGGAATAGGAGAGCCGACTAGGGGTCCCCTCTACCTGGCTACAGATGGCAATAAGCGCCCCCCTCAATCCCCACTTAGTTTTAGTCAGTTAGGAGGAGGACGAGAGTAGAGAGGGCAAATGGGAAGCACAGGATACCCAGAGGCATCAGTAACGTTTTTGAGAAACTGTGTATCAGACCCTGTGCTGAGCTTCCCCACTTGTCCTAACCTCACCAAAACCCTACTTTATTATTCCCATTTGATACATGAGGAAATTGAGGCTCAAGGAGGAGAATAGATTTGCTAATGGTCAAATGACCTGAACTGAGGTTGGACATTTAAGGCCTGCCCTCTCCTGAAGACAGCTCTGCTACTGTGGCCTATCTGTCCTGGTGGGAAACTCAAAGACCCTGGCATTGTGTTGGGGACCCCACTAGCCTGGACTAGAGATGCCTTGAGGCCCATGGGAACCTTTTATTAGCAGAGAAAGGGAGAATGAGGCTCACTTTCCCAACCTGCAGTCCTGGCCTCAGGCCCCAAACCCCTGTGATACATTTGGAGATTAGGGGCCAGAGGGGACAGCTGGTCCTGCCCACTCCTGTGTAGAGGGTAAAGATGCCCAGAGGTGCAATGATTAGCACTTTGTCTCCTGGGTCCCCATAACCAATGCTCTGGGCTCCAGAGATGAGGTCTTTGTCCCTGAAAAAAGCCTAATGTAGGAACTTGGCCACCTCTGCAAGGCAGCTCCTGGGAGCTTCAGTGTCCCCCATCTGGGAAATGGGATCCCCCTGAAATGGGTGGGGCAAGGCTGGGGGCTGATAACCTCATTCCACTGGTCACCCTCTGGCATGACCCTTCTCTGTGGGTGTGGAAGCAAAGGGACTACAGTGTCCCTGCGGTGTGTCCTGCTGTTTCTGCCCTCTCAGGCGCCACTGCTGTGTAAGGAAGGGGCTGTGGGAGGGAGGGAAGGAAGTACAAAGTACTATTGTCCTCTTAGGGGAAAGGGGAGAGGGATGGGGTGGTTTCCTAAACTGCCCAGTGAAACTCTCCCGGGAGGAAAGAGGGTGCTTCCTCCTGGTGGGGGGGGACTGGGTACAATTCAGCTGTTGCTGCTGGGGACTTCAAGCAGACCCTGATGTCTCTCTGAGCCTCAATCTCCCCACCAGCACAATGGAGGGACCTCTCCAAGAATTCTCTCATTTCTGGCTTCCTCAGCTGCCCACAGGTGACTCGCCAGCAGTACAGCGAGGCCTCGCCAGGGGGCGCCGAGGGCCTATAGGCTCCAGAGCGACAGTTTCACCGGGGAACCCACTGCCCTCCCTCCTTCTCCCCTCTCCTTCCGCCTGTCCACGCCAGCCCCGCTCTAGGCACCTAGGGGCGAGCCAGACTGGAAGACCCCGCTACCGCGTGCTTTAATGTCGGTGCCTACAGAGAGAGGAAACCGAAGTTCACAGAACTTAAGCAGCTTCCCCAGGTCATTTAACTAGTGAGTGTCGGAGCCTGAACTCGAACCCCGGTCGGAAGCGGAGGGTGTCCTGGCAAATGGTGGAGAGGCACGTGGCGTGCGCGGCCCCAGGCGTTCCCCCATTCTGCTTAGTTCCCTGCCCAGTCCTCAGGAATGTGAGGGGCCGAGGCCGGAAGCGGCAGCGTGTGTACCCAAATCCGCCTGACGCTGGGGTGCAATGACAGACTGAGGGGCCCAGCTTTCCCCTTATAAGGTCCGGCTCCGCGAGGAGGAGCCCGGCGCAGGACGCCCCGGTCCCTGCCTTGAGGCCGGCGGGGGCCGGACTGGCGCGCGGGGTGGGACCCTCGGCGGCGCCAGTGCGCGGCAATGGCGGTCGCCCAGTGCTGCAGGAGCCGGTCTTGGGGTGGGAAAGACCTTGGAGGGCATTGCGGTCTAGAGACGGGGTGGGGTCGGGGGAGGGTCTCATCTGTCCTTTCCCAAAGAGGGGGTGTGGGGCTGGGGAGGACTGACTTAAGTGACCGCTCCAGTTGCTTTTCTGAAACCCCTTTCCAGTGTCCATGAGAGGTGGGGAGTGGCGGCTGGAGAACCATAAGCCTGAGTGTGGACCCCTAGAGATGGAGATGCTTGGGGACTTGGCCAGGCTTTCCCTCTACTTGGAACGCTCTGCCTCTACCAGCCCCTTACTGGCGTTAGGACTGGAACTTCCTGAGGGGAGGTCGAGCTGACAAGCCAAAACCATCCCCTCCAGGCCGCATACAGCCCTGCCAGTGGCAGACACCCAGAGAGTCTAAGGCACTGGTCTGAGGACACACAGGCCATGTGCCTTAGAGAGGTCATGGCAGCAGCATGGCACTGCCCAGTGGCTGAGGTAAGCTGGCTGGCTTCAGCTTCTGCCTCCATGAAAACGGTATGGGGGTAGGGTAGGTCACATATCTTCTATGGAAGGTAAATCTTTAATTTCCTCTCTGGACAAGGGTCAGGGGCTGGGGGCAGGAGGGGGTGTGTGTGGAGCTCTGCTCCTCCTCCAGGTCAGTTGCTGCAGTGTCCTTGCTGGTAGGCACATTCCCTGCCCTGCTGTGTTGCCCTACAGCCTTTTTATACATGGGAGTAGATGGGGCACTGTGGAAGAAGCTGGGGAAAGAGATGGAGTGGCCTTATCCTCTCCCAATCCCAAGATCTAGCCCATACCTCATTCCATTCCCATGCTAACCCTAGGACCTAGATTCTGTGTTCATGCATATCTCTCCCTGACCTGCCTACCCCCACAGTTTATTGATAAAGGAACTGAGACTCACAGTAGAAAAGTGACAGATTAAAAGTCACAAAACCATAAAGGTCCATAAAGCCTGTCTTTCTCTTATGGGATCTTCCAGCCTTGACTTTCCCAAGATTTTTATTCCCCAGAGCCTCCTCTGTGGTTAAAATTTTGCTGCAGCTTCTTCCTAGATGGGTGCTCCTTGGGCAGGTGATTTCACCTAAGTCACAGTGTCCTGGTGTTCAGAGCTGCTGTGACAATTCTGCGAGATGGTGCACCAGGACCCAGCCTGCCCCCGCCTTGCCCTGGCATTATTAATCATTGCTGCTATCATTATCATTGGGCCAGCTTCCAGGGGTGGGCACTCCCCGAGCTGTTGCTTGGGAGAGGCAAATTCAGCCTCTCCACACCTGTGGCTGCATATGGGCGAGTTCCCAGCAGTTACTGTTTAAACAGGTGGTGGCAATGGGGGGCTGGGAGGAACCAGGCTTAAGCACCTGGCATGGACAGGCACATGCCACAGGGGCCTCTGCATCAGCCACATGGAACCAGCTTACTCCTGCTCCCCTGGCCCCTCCCCATCACCTCTTCCTGCCAACCAAGAGGTAGCCTGGATTTGCCCTGCCTTTCTGGCCTGGTTGCTCATCCCCACAGTGGGGTGATGGGGACACTTACCAGCTTCCGAAGGGCTCCCTCGTCCAGCCCAGCTAAGGCCTCGTCTGCCATCTCGCTCGCCTCTAGCTCTGTCTGTCTCCAGTGCCTGTGGCACCTGTCACCAGCTCAGAGGATTCTGTAAGACACAGATATGAGTCAGACTTATTGGGGCTTTTAGAAACCACAGGCACTTAGGCTCTGTGCCTTAGTTTCCCTCTCTAACACATAAGCATCCCTTATTGTCCCATCCTTGCTATCCCATCCTGTAACGTGGCTACTGGCTGTGAGTTGCCCTCTCCCCTAGGGTGGTTTGATGGAAAACTCACCAAACCAGAGTACCGGTCCCTGGTTCCAGCCTTGCCAGCTCGATGCCAGTCTGCTGTATGGCCTGGGCTGGTAGTCATCCTGTCTAAACCTCAAACAGGGAGGCAGGGACCTGGATTGAGAAGCCAGGGCCTAGCAAGGCCCACCCAAACTGTCCTTACCACCAGGGGGTGCAAGACAGTCTCCACGGTTTCCTGCCCCACCCACCCATCCCCAGGGCCTGACCAGCCCCCACCCACTCTGAAAACTCAGCCTCTGGCTGTGGGCTGAGCCCATATTCAAGTCTTTGCTGCCACCACCACTCTTATTCCCCCAGGTATAGGAGGTACACTGTGTCTTCCAATCTTGGAGCCAGTCTTCGCACACACCCCTCTCCACTCCTCCCCTCCTCGCCTTCTCCCTTGCTAACAGTCCTGACTTTATGAAGCGAAGCTCCCAGGCACCCAGAGCCTTCTGCCAATTCACACATTTAAAGTTCAATTCCCCAGCTGGAAAGGCCTTCAGAAGCTGACCTACCCAACCTCTGGATTTCAGGCAAACCGAAAAGATCGGAGAGGGCCTGGGATTTGACATAGGGGAAAGAGAAACCCAAAGACTCAGGGGGCCGGGAGGGATTTATTTAAAACTTTGGTCATCTCTAGCTTTTGAAGTCCCCTTCCAAAGTGTCCCCAAGGGCCCAGAACACCCCCTCTTGCTTGCCTGCTATCAAAATGGTACCCCTAAATCCTGGCCCAGCCTCCCAGTGCAGCTCTCTCCGGCCTACTGTAGCACCAATGTCTTTCTGAAATATGAGTGCCCATGGCCTGGCACACTGTAAGTACCTAGTTGATGTATGGTGATTGAAATGGCCCCAGGATTCCCCTACCCCTTGCACGTTGATTCATCCCTCAATCATATCCCTTCCCCCTTTCCAGAACAGTCACTTAGCAAGTCACCGAATCCGGTGGATGGGTGGGTGGGTGGGCACTAATCTACACAGTTAGGGTATGTGGGACTCTGCCTGTTCAAGCCACTGCTTGCTTCTCCCATCCTGGTAGGATCAGATGGGTATCAACCTCCTAACCTCTGTTAGGATCCTTTTCTCGTATCTATCTACTTTGTCTGGGGTGAACTCCCTCAAGACAGTAGCTCTGGGGGTCGCCAGGCTTGGGATCTGTGAATACTCTTGATTCCCCCACGTCCTTTCTTCTGAGGCTCAGAGGTCCCTAGTGCCTAATCTAGGACACCCAGGGGACTGTAAGAAGTCTCTTAGGCCTCAAAGATTCCCAGCCACAACCCTTCTCCAGTCCCTTGGCTCCCTGTTACACAGTCCGGGGTCGCTGGACATTTTGTAAGGGGCTTCAGGGGTCTGTGGGAGCTTCCCTAGGGTATCTGCCCGACAGGGTGGCGCCCCTGGGGGGCGTGGAGCCTCTTGGAGGTCTGTTGGGGGATAGGGTCTCAGAACTTCATTCCATGGCTTAGAGCTCCCATAGATAGGTTGAAACTCCCAGGTCTGAGAAATCCAGAACCCCTGTCCAGATATCCGGGTTCCACCTCCCCTGAACCCGTCCGGACTGCACCAGGAGCCCTCCCCCGCGCACCCCGAGATCGCCACACCCACCTCTCAGTCCAGCCCACCCGTCTGGCACGTGCTTGGGTTAGCTTGTTCGGGACCTGGCAGATGAATTAGAGAGGGGCAGGCGGGAGGCGCCGCAAGCCGGTGTTCCAGGCTCGCTCAGCAACCGTCCCCTGGACTCCTCTGTGGAAAGCCGCCTGTCCAGCCGCGCCAGCAGTCCTGCTGGCCCCGCCCAACCCCGCCGCAGCAGCCAGTCCTAGGTCGGGTACCGCCCACACTCGTACCCCATTGGAGAAATTCAATTTGATGGCCACGCCCCAAAGGAGGCCCCGCCCCATGCGGGCCAAAGTTGTGGGAGACCGTAGGCGTGGCGCAACTGCAGCGCTGCCTTTGGTGGGTTTGGTGGGCGTCGGCAGGCGGACGAAGGCTCTGAGCTAAAGTCTGGGAGGGCGCCCTGAGAAGGGGTAAGTGACCTGGGATCATAGGAGTCCCACAGCCTTCAAGAGAGTCCCTCTCCGCCCTCCTCTTTGTTCGTGAGATCATGTCCCCTCCCTCAGCTCCACCTTCTCCTCGCGTCACTGCTTAAACTCGGCCGCCCCTTCAGGCTGGTTTCGGGACACCTGGTCCTGGACGCCTCAGAGCAGGAAATGAGCGACTTGGGGCACCTTGACTTGTGTTGGAGGAACATCTCAGGTGGAGCAGGATCGATCACACCGCACGCCTTACCAAGTCCACGCACCTTTGCCGAGACACTGCCATCATCTGGCAAGCTTCTCCCATCCAAGGGGCTGCCTTTTGGAGCGCTGGAGTCCCACATTGGGCATATCATTCAACAAATGGGAGAAACTGAGGCCCAGAGAGAGGTGACATGTCCAAGATCAAACAAGGAATTAGCCAGAGAACCCCAAATCTCAGACCCAATGGGGAAAGCTATTCCATTTCCAGTGCTGGAGGCCCTGAAGCTGCCCATGGTCTTCACAGAGATCAAAGAGGGTAGAGCACGGAGGGAAGGGGTCTAGAGTCCTGTCTGTCGAATAAAAACAGTAATATAATAAAAATATCAACTCATTTATTTTGTATATGCCGTGTACCAAGCATGTAATTCAAATAACAAGCATAGGGCCGGTTGTGGTGGTTCATACCTGTAATCCTAACACCCTGGGAGGCCAAGGTGGTGGCTTGCTTGAGCCTAGGAGTTTGAGACCAGCCCAAGCAAGAGTGAGACCCCAACTTTACTAAAAATAGGAAGACTAGCTGGGCGTGGTGCCACATGCCTGTAGTCCCAGGTACTGGAGAGGCTGAGGCAAGAGGATTGCTTGAGCCCAGGAGTTTGAGCTTGCTGTGAGCTATGACGCCATGGCACTCCACCCAGGGCGACCAAGTGAGACTCTGTCTCAAAAAAAAAAAAGAGAGAGACCAGAATTATTGTCCCATTTTACAGATGAAAACAACAGCTTCTAGGTAGTTGGGATATAATATATACCCAGGTCCTTCTGAGTCCAGAATCTGTGCTTTAGACTACCGTGGTGTGGGATTGAGGGGAAGTGCTTTCAGCCCGTTGTCTGAAGAGCCCTGGTCCAGATCCTCTGAGACACCCCCAACCCCATCTAGGGAGATGCCCAGTGTCCACTCTGAGACTCCTTCTCATATGTCATATCATTTCATCCCCACAGCCCTGAGAGGTGGTCCCGTTTTGCGCATTGGAAAACCAAGGTCAACACAGGGAGAGGGGCAAACAGCCCAATTTGGAGGCTATAGTTTGAGGTCCCAGGCCCTCCCTACCTGGCCTAGGTGCCAATTTAGTCTCCAGAAAGAGGGTCAGTACCCTACAAGGTCAACTCTTTCATACTTCAAATCCCACCACCCCTTGGGACTGCCACTTAGGGCAGGGCACAACTAGGACCCCTCCCATTCAGGGCCCACCCCAGTGACAGCTGCAGCCTCCAATGACTCGCCTGCTTCAACACCAGCTCTGCCTCATTCTGCACTGTCCCCTCACCTGTAGGTTTGGAGGAATCACACAGGTGAGTTCCTGTATGCCTGGACTTCATGTCTCCCACAAGCACTCACTGGAAGGTATTGAAGGGATTTGTGAGTCTTGTCCTGCTGTCAAGCCCTTAGGGCCCATTTCTGCCTCCTGGCCTACCTGCCTACCTCTTTCTCTTTCTGTCTGCAAGGGGTAGTGGCAGAAGGGTGGGGGTGATCTCAAGATCAAAGGGCAGCCCAGTGAGGTGCTTGGGAAACATGGCCGCAGCCCAGAAAAGAGTAAACATTGGTGAGGAGGGCCCTAGCACTTACTGAGCACTTGTTGCATGTCAGACGTGGGGCTCCCACCATTTCAAGTTGATCATTGTGTGAGATAGGTATATTGTGGTCTACAGAGGAGGAAGTTGAATCTTAGGGAGGTGAAGGTACCCTGCACTGGTAATAGAATGCAAACTTCAGTGGAATTCTGCCTGATGCTGAAGCCCCTTCTCTCCACCACCCTGCTGCCTCTAGGATGGGGGAAGTCCTAGAAAACTTCCCAGTGGAGGTGGCATGTAAACTGGCCCTTGTGGATGAGTGCGAAGAAATTTACCCTGCAGAGAAGAGGAGGCAAGGCAGGGAAGGGCATTTGTAGCAAAAGCATAGAGTGAGGAAAGACTGAGAGGCCTACGAGTGGAGAAAGCAGGGAAATGGGCTATGGCCGAAGCAGGAAATGGGAGTGACTCCATCTGTGAAGGAGCCTGAATGCTCGGTGAAGAGGTTGAAGGTGTCTTGTGGGCACTGGGGCGGCCTGGGCTTCAGTCTACCCATCTGTAAAATAAGTGGTTAGACTGGCCTGCCTCAGGCCTTTCTAGTTCAAGGAACGGTACCAGGAAGAATCCAGATTCTTCCAGATCCAACGCTGGACTGGCAGAGTGGGGAGCAGCTGGGGTGGCTTAGGGGCCATGGGTAATACTCCAGAGTCCAAGTCTGAGACAATGAATATTTTAGCAAGCTGTTGGTGTTGCATCTCTCAGTCATTCTGGCTTCTCCTGCACCCAGTCAGGCTCCTGCAGAGAAAGCCCAGGCTGGGGTGAGGCAGCAAGAAGGGTGATAGGTCTTAGCCCTGGCTCCACTCCAGGCAAGGCTTGGTCCCCCTGAAGCCTCAGTTTCTTCATTTGCACAATGAAAGAATTGTGCCTCAAGCTCCCTAAGCCTCCTCTCCCCAGCCTGAAAACATAAAATTCCAAGACTTTCAGGGAGACCCCCATCTTGAGATGTGCCCACAAGAGGCTGAGGCCAGCTGAGGGCAGGACCTTGGGGCTATAAAGGAATCCAGGGGGCTTCTGGGCAATAGAAGGGATGAAAGAGTTAGAGATGGGTTAGAGTTGGGCCTGGGTGGGAATCTCATAGCCCAGTGGTAGTAGGGATGAGACAATGCCTGGACTGTAGAAGTTTTAGAGGCTCTCACTTGCTTTGATATGTGGACAGGATGGGGAAAGGCAGCCTGGAGAAGGGAATGGGATGAGCAAAGGAAGGGAGGGAGGACTGTGAAGGCCTTGTTGAGGAACAGTCAGGCAGGGTGATGCCAGAGCATGGCTTCCCTAAAGGAGTAGTTCTTGCTGGGCTTGGCTGGATCCAAAGCTGTGACTCTCTTCCACATGGGCAAAACTGGAGTCCTTCTAGGTTATGCCCTGCAGCCTTAGGGGAGGATTGAGAACCTGCTTGGCAAACCAGTTTGACAAGGCCATCACATCCATGATGTCATGCAGCTGCTGTGTTCTCTGGGCAACAGTGCTAGACAAACTTCCGGCCTTGGAGGAGGAGGAGAAGGGGGCTTGAGGGGCCCACTGGGCAGCATGAACATCCGAAGATTAACTTCATCGACAAAAGAGAGGGTTCTGGATGGACCTCTTGTGACTTCTGAAGAGTTTCTGATCCCTGGGGGAGGCGGGTCTAGGCTTATAACAGGGCCCTGTGTAACTGCTATCCAGTGGGTTGCATCCTGGCTCCCAATCACCCTTGTAATACATGTGTGGCAATTTCGTTATCATTATTACCCTCAGCTTGAGTCCTGAAAGGTAGGAGCACCATTAGATACACCTCACACACAATTTGAACCCAGAACCTTTGTTCTTTTTTTTTTTTTTTTTTTTTCGTGGAGACAGAGTCTCAAGCTGTCACTCTGGGTAGAGTGCCAGGGCATCACACAGCTCACAGCAACCTCCAACTCTTGGGCTTAGGCGATTCTCTTGCCTCAGCCTCCCAAGTAGCTGGGACTACAAGCACCCACCACAACGCCTGGCTATTTTTCTGTTTTTGCAGTTCGGCCGAGGCTGGTTTGGACACACCAACTTCGGTATATGGGGCAGGCGCCCTACTTGATGAGCCACAGGCGCTGCCCCCAGAACCTTTGTTGTTAATCATTGTACCCCACCATCCATCATTTGGGAGCTCTGCACTGATGGAACCTTGTCAAAATTTTAGACTAACCCTTCTCTGTACTTGTAAATGCAGCAGGGGAATGTTGGCGTCACAGAGTCCTAGATGCCTGCCTTATGGTAACTAAGTCCCAGAATGGGCAGAGGACAGGTCACAGAGCAAGTCAGGGGTAGAATCACTCTGTGCCCTAGGTTCCCAGCTTCCCAAACATTTGTTTCCTTTTCAGGGCCCGGCACAATAATAACTGGCACATGTTAAGTGCCCACTCTATACCATTCATTGATTTAACTGTCACCACAGCCCTGTGATGTAGGCACTAAGACTATGCCCATTTTACAGATACAGAAACTGAGGCGCAGAAAGGGGAAATCATTTGTCCAAGTTGACAAAGCATGTTGGTGGTAGGGCTGGGATTTGAACCCAGGTACAGGGGCTGTTCCCCCTCAGCGGACCCAGTAAGCCTTAGCAGATGCATGAAGACCTGTAGACAGGAGGGCGGATGGCCTCTAGCATTTGAAGCCAAACCGTGTCCAATTCAGAGTTTCCATGCAGGCCTGGCCTCTCTGGGGCTGCAGAGAAAAATGCTGTGGCTGCAGAAATGTGCTGAACCTTCCCAGAGGAGGTGGCCACGGTGGGAGGGAGTGCTCAACCCCAACCTCAGAGCCAAGTGTAGACGTGGCGGCTGGACCAGCTGCAGGCGAGGGAGGCCAGGCAGGGTGGGGCCCAAACCCAAACCCAGCCCCCAAGCCATGTTCCCAGCTATCCGCCAGCAAAGCCTGGCCCTGCCTGCCCTTCTTATTCCCCATCTGGATTTGAGATGAGGGCCCTGGGCCTAATAATAGCCAAATGGCAGCAGAGGCAGTGCCTGGAGCCACAGCTAGTTGCGGGTTGGGGGGGTCCCTCATTTTGTCACGTTGGCCTTGAAAGGCTTCAGAACTTTAAAAATAATAGCAACTGCTTATGAAGCTTGTACTATGTACCGGGCACCGTGTAAAACATAGCTCAAGGTAACTCATTTGTTCCTTACAACCACCTCTATGAGAAAAGACTGTCATTAGCCCTTTGGATGGATGGAAACACTGAGGTGCAGAGAGTTAAGCAACTTGCCCCAGATGACAATATGAATTTGGCAGCTTCAGAAAATGCTGAATATGAACATCCCCTCCTGGGCACTGTACCAAGTCCTTTTCATGTAGTCTCCTGGTGATTCCCACAGCATTATGACACAGATCTCAATTTATTTATTTATTTTTTGAGACAGAGCCTCAAGCTGTCACCCTGTATAGAGTGCTGTGGCAACACAGCTTACAGCAACCTCCAATTCCTGGGCTCAAGCGAGTCTCTTGCCTCCACCTCCCAAGTAGCTGGGACTACAGGCCCCCGCCACAACGCCCAGCCGTTTTTTGGTTGCAGCCGTCATTGTTGTTTGGCGGGCCCGGGCTGGATTCGAACCTGCCAGCTCAGGTGTACGTGGCTGGCGCCTTAGCCCGTTGAGCCACAGATGCCGAGCCTGGATGCTGAATTCTAGGTTCAGCTAGAAGAGGTGGGGAGATTCCTCCTAGCCAAAGAGGTCAGGACCAGTCCACGGAGTCACTAAGGAAGGCTGGGGAATGAAGGCAACTTCTGGTCTTTCTTTCTTCTTCCCTTCTCTTCCTTGAGATGGGATTTCACTCTATTACCCAGACTGTAGTGCAGTGGTGTGATGAGAGGTTGCTGCAACCTCAAACTCCTGGCTCAAATGATCCTCCCACCTCAGCCACCTGAGTAGCTGGGACCCCAGGTAAATGCCATCATACCCATAACATTTTTTATTTTTTTAGGGACAGGGTCTCACTATCTTGCCCAGGCTGATCTCTAACTCCTGGGATCAAGCAATCCTCCTGCCTCGGCCTCCCAAAGTGCTGAGATTACAGGTGTAAACTACTGTGCCTGGCCCAGGTTTTTCTTAAATCCTAATCCATCAGTTCACTGGGCACTTCACCTCCTCAAGCCTCAGTTTCCTCAACTTTCTTTTTCTGTTTCTTTCTTCTTTATTTTGGAGGCAGAGTCTCACTATGTTACCTTTGGTAGGGTGCCATGGCATCACAGCTCACAGCAACCTCAAACTCTTGGGCTTAAGCGATTCTCTTGCCTCAGCCTCCCAAATAGCTGGTACTACAGGTGCCTGCCGCAATGCCCGGCTATTGTTTTTGTTGCAGTTGTCATTGTCGTTCAGCTGGCCTTGGCTGGGTTCGAACCCACCAGCCTCAGTGTATGTGGCCGGCACCCTAGCCACTGAGCTACAAGCGCTGAGCCAGTTTCCTCAACTTTCAAATGGGGGCACCAGTACCTCTCTGTATGCAAGCTCCCTTGCAATATGACTTTGAAACTCCTCCATTCAGAGATGGAGTCTACTTTCTCAGCCCTGGAATCTGGGCTCAGCCATGTGTTTTGTTTTTTTTTTCTTTTGAGACAGAGTCTCACTTTGTCACCCTTGATAGGGTGCTGTGGTGTCATAGCTTATAGCAACTTCAAATTCTTGGGCTCCAGTGATCCTCTTGCCTCAGCCTCCTGAGTAGCTGGGACTACAGGCACCCTCTACAATGCTTGGTTATTTTTAGAGATGGGGGTCTCATCTTGCTCAGGCTATTCTCAAACTCCTGAGCCCAGGCAATTCACCTGCCTTGGCTTCCCAGAGTGCTAGGATTATAGGCATGAGCCGCTGTGCCTGGCCCACGTGAATTGTTTTGACCAATAGAATATAGTGGAAATGAATGACACTGCTAGTTCTGAGCCTAGGCATTAAGAGTTCATGTAACTTCCACTCATTCTCTTAGAAAACTCCCAGTTGTCATGTGTATAACCCTGGACTATTCTGTTTGAGTATAAGAGACCACTGGACCAGAGGCTAGTTGTCCTGGCTGAGGCTATCCTAGTCAGTCACCAGCTAAACTAATAGCTGACCACAGATAAATAAATGAGCCCAACTGAGACCAGGAAAACCCAGGCCAAAGTGCCAATCTATGAAATCATGAGCTAGATAACCAGTTGCTATTTTAAGGCACTAAGTTATGGGGTGGTTTGTTATGCAGCATTGTTATGGCAATTGATAACTGATACATAGTTTTATTTAGTGTAATTAATGCTAACTGCTGTAACAAACCAAACATCTCAGTGGGTTAGTCCTGTAGTCTCCAACCCCCAGGCTGTGGACTGGTACTGATCCAAGGCCTGTTAGGAACTGAATCCCATAGAAAGAGGTGAGAGACAGGCAAGTAAGTGAAACTTCATCTCTATTTACAGCCATTGACCATTACTCACATCATTGCCTGAGCTCCACGTCCTATCAGATCAGCAGTGGCATTAGATTCTCATTGGAGTGCAAACCCTACTACAAACTACACATGTGAGGGATCTAAACTGTGCATGCCTTATGAAAGTCTAATGCCTGAAGATCTGAAGTGGTGCTGAGATGGTGAGCTCTTGGGGAGCAGCTGCAAATATTGGATGAGACTGTCTAATTTCAAGAAAACAAGCTCCATGCTCCCACTGATTCTGCATTATGGTAAATTGTGTAATTATTTCATTATATATTATTATGTAATGCAGGTAATAATAGAAATAAAGTGCACAATAAATGTAACACACTTGAATCGTCCCCAAACCACCACCCCCAACTCCCTGGTCCATCGAAAAATTGTCTTCCAGGAAAAATTGTCTTCCTGGTGCCAAAAAGGTTGGGGACTGTTGACTTAACTCAATCAGTGTTTATTTCTCACTAATGCAAAGTTTGATGTAGGTTGGGGCTCTTCCAGACAACTCTCTCCCAAGCAGTGATTTTCCCAGGCCCTCCCTGGAATCCTCTGCTTGTGGAAAGGGGGTCTGAAGATTAAAGAAGGTTCATCCACTCTTAATTACCTCTGCCCAGAGGAGATGTGCAATTTCATGGGCAGAATATAGTCACATGACTCTACTAACTGTAGGTAGAATGGGAATGTGCTGCTCTGCCTGTGTGCCCAGGAAGAAGAAATAGGTTGGAGAATACAAAACATTGCTCCTGCCACGTTCCTCCTCTTGCGGGGCTGTTGTTTGTGTAGGGGGCCAAGCAGGGAATTAACATCTACAAAGAATCAACTCCAGCATCTAGCATGTGATAGCTTAAAGAAGGAGCAATTTATAGGTAAAAAAATCTGAGGCTCAGAAAAAGTTGAAGAACTTGCCCCAAATCATGCAGTGAGCTAATTGAGGTAGTGAAAGTCCCAGACAGATCTAGAGTTAGAGAAATCTGGGTGCTAATCCCAACTCTGTTACGTCCTTACTATGTGACAGTCAGCAAGTACTTCAATTTCTCTAGGTCTCAGTGTCCTCATCCATAAAATGGGGAGAGGAGTAGTTTTAACATCATAGGGTTTGGAGTGATCATTTAGAGAGCTAGCATGTGTTGAGAGCTTAGCTCAGATCCTGGCACATGGGACCTGTTTAATGAATGTGAGCCACCTCCATGAAGGTGAGGCTATTTCTATTTTCTTTTTTTTTTTGCAATTTTTGGCTGGGGCTGGGTTTGAACCTGCCAACTCTGGTACATGGGGCTGGCACTGTACTCCTTTGAGCCACAGGCTCCGCCCCAGGTGAGGCTATTTCTGATCTTACCCTTCCAGGGTCAATACATTTGGCACATCCTGTTTCTTCCCTCTCCCTCTCTCTTTTTTTTTTCTTTGAGACAGAGTCTCACTATGCCACCCTTGGTAGAGTGCTGTGATGTCACAGCTTATGGCAACCTCAAACTCTTGGGCTTAAGCAATTCTCTTGCCTCAGCCTCCCAAGTAGCTGGGACTACAGGCGCCCACCACAACACCCAGCTATTTTTTTGTTATAGTTGTCATTCTTGCTTGCCAGGCTGGGCCAGGTTTGAACCTGCCAGCCCTGGTGTACGTGGCTGGCGCCCTAGCCACTGAGCTACAAGCGCCGAGCCTGCAGTTGTCATCTTTGTTTAGCTGACCTGGGCTAGGTGCATGTGGCTGGCGCTATAACCACTGTGCTACGGGCATCTCTATTTTTAGTAGAGATGGGCTCTTGCTCTTGCTCAGGCTGGTCTTGAACTCCTGAGCTCAGGCAATCCACCTCCCTTAGCCTACCAGAGTGATGAGATTACAGGTGTGGAGCCATTGAACCTGGACAGACTTTCCTTCTTGTGATGTGAATGGTTTTATTTATTTAAGAGATGGAAATAATGGGCTAGGCATGGTGGTTCATGCCTATAATCCCAGAACTCTGGGAGGCTGAGCTGGGTGGATTTCCTGAGCTCATAAGTTCAAGACCAGGCTGAGCCAGAGCAAGATCCTCGTCTCTAAAAACAGCTGGGCATTGTGGTGGGCACCTGTAGTCCCAGCTACTTGGGAGGCTGAGGCAAAAAAATAGCTTGAGCCCAAGAGTCTGAGTTTGCTGTGAGCTATGATACATGGCACTCTACCAGGGACAACAAAGTGAGACACTGTCTCAAAAAATAAAAAACAAAAACAAAAAGAAGAGATGAAAATATTTTCCCCGGTTGGATATTTGTTACTTAAGTAAACCTTTCTAGGAATCAGCCTGGGTGAATATTTTATGAAGAAGACTCCCCGGGCAATTGAAGCAGTATCAAAAATATACTACTGGGACCTGATCAAACTAAAAAGCTTCTGCACAGCCAAGAACGCAGTAAGTATAGCAAGCAGACAGCCCTCAGAAAGGGAGAAAATATTTGCAGGTTATGCCTTCCACAAAGGTTTAATAACCAGAATCCACAGAGAACTCAAATGTATTAGCAAGAAAAGAACAAGTGATCCCATTTCAGGGTGGGCAAAGGACTTGAAGAGAAACCTCTCTAAAGAAGACAGGTGCACGGCCTACAAATACATGAAAAAATGCTCACCATCTTTAATCATCAGAGAAATGCAAATCAAAACTACTTTGAGCTATCATCTAACTCCAGTAAGATTAGCCCCCATAACAAAATCCCAAAACCAGAGATGCTGGCGTGGAGTGGAGAAAAGGAAACACTTCTACACAGCTGGTAGGAGTGCAAACTCATACGTTCCTTTTGGAAGGATGTTTGGAGAATACTTAGAGATCTAAAAATAGACCTGCCATACAATCCTATAATTCCCTTACTAGGTATATACCCAGAAGACCAAAAATCACATTATAACAAAGATATCTGTACCAGAATGTTTATTGCAGCCCAATTCATAATTGCTAAGTCGTGAAAGAAGCCCAAGTGCCCATCGACCCACGAATGAATTAATAAATTGTAGTGTATGTATACCATGGAATATTATGCAGCCTTAAAGAAAGATGGAGACTTTACCTCTTTCATGTTTACATGGATGGAGCTGGAACATATTCTTCTTAGTAAAGTATCTCAAGAATGGAAGAAAAAGTATCTAATGTACTCAGCCCTACTATGAAGCTAATTTATAGCTTTCATATGAAGGCTATAACCCAATTATAACACAAGAATATGGGGAAAGGGGCAAGGGAGGGGAGGGGAGAGGGGAGGATGGGTGGAGGGAGGGCAATTGGTGGGGCCACACCTACGGTGCATCTTAGAAGGGTACAGGTGAAACTTACCAAATGCAGAATACGAATGTCTTCATACAATAACTAAGAAAATGCCATGAAGGCTATGTTAACCAGTTTGATGAAAATATTTCAGATTGTATATAAAACCAGCACATTGTACCCCATGATTACATTAATGTGCACAGCTATGGTTTTTTTTTTTGTAGAGACAGAGTTTCACTTTGTCGCCCTCGGTAGAGTGCTGTGGTGTCACACAGCTCACAGCAACCTCCAACTCCTGGGCTTAGGCGATTCTCTTGCCTCAGCCTCTCGAGTAGCTGGGACTACAGGCGCCCACCACAACGCCCGGCTATTTTTCTGTTTTTG
>CAUYRH010082267.1:0-20343 GCA_963574655.1 Perodicticus potto
TGAATTTCTCAGATCTTTAAGGGATGCAACTTCTTGTCTCAATGTGTCAAAATCTCTGGTCATTTTGTCTTCGAATTCATTGAATTCATGAGACATATTTTGGGTCATCTTTTGAATTACTGCTTGAAATTCTAATTCCATCTTTTCCTCCATTCCAGATTCTGAATATGATTTCAGACATCTCAGCCATTTGCCTATGCAGGAGATCTTGTGCTGTGTCTGCTTTGTCATTTGATGGAGTTGGTCTACTCTGATTATTCATATTGCCAGAGTTTTTCCGTTGATTCCACCCCATGATTGTTTTTCACTGTTGTGCCTGGCCATCCTCTGAGTTGGGAAGGTGTCCCTTGAAGATTAGACCCTGGTGGGACCACTCTATTGTTGCTGGAACTTTGTAGTGAGTGACTCTGTGTAGATCTTCTGGGACTGCCCCAGCCAGGGAGTTCTGGCTCTGGGAGCATCCGGAGTTTGTCACCCCTGGATCAAGTGGCAGGGAGGGGGATGGTGCACACAGTTCTGGGAGTGCTAGGCGTGGGCCGTGTGATCACTGGGGGAGTTCCTGGCTGAGGGCGGGCCTACAGAGGCCTGGCAGTCACCAGCGGATTCTCTGGCAGAGGGCCAGCTTGTGGAGGCCCTGCAGGCTTACAGAGGCCCTATAAGCTCAGAGGCCAGGGGTGGGCTTGCGGTAGCCTGGCGGTCTCCTGCGGGGTTCCTGGAAGAAAGTGGGACTGCAAAGGTGGGACTGCCCAGCAAGTGTGGGGCGCATGTCCACTTGGTTGCCAGGGGTGTTCCCTGACAGGGGCGGACCTGCGGAGGCCCTGCGGGTGCCAGACGCAGGCCCACACAGTCACCAGAGGAATCTCTGGCCAGAGGTGGGCTTGCAGGGGCTCAGCAGTTGCTGGCGGAGTCCCTAAGAGAAGATGGGACTGCGGAGGCCCTTCAAGTGCTGGGCACAGGGCCACGCAGTTGTCCGGGGAAGTTTTTGGCCAGCAGTGGGCCTGCAGAGAGGCCTGGCAGTCGCCAGTGGAGTCCCTGGCAGAAGGCTGGCCTGCAGAGGCCCCATGGGTGCCAGGCGGAGTCCCGCACAGTCACCGGGAGTGACCCTGGCCTGGGGCCTGGTGGTCGTGGATGGAGTCCCTGGCAGAAGGCAGACCTACAGAAGCCTGGCAAGTGCGGGATGCAAGGCCAGGCGATTGCCGGGGGAGTTCCTGGCTGGAGGCAGGCCTGCAGATGCCTGGCGGTCGCCAGCAGAGTCCCTGGCACAAGGCTGGCCTGCAGAGGCCCTGTGGGTGCCAGGTGGGGGCCCGCATTTTCGCTGGAACTGTCCCTGGCCAGGGGAGGACCTGCAGGGGCCTGACGGTTGTGGGCGGAGTCCCTGGCGGAAGGTGGGCCTGTGGAAGCCCAGCAAGCACGGGGCGCAGGGCCAGGTGGTCACCGGGGGAGCTCCTTGCCCTGGGTGGGCCAGCAGAGGCCTGGCAGTTGCACGTGGAGTTACTGACAGAAGGTGGACCTGCGGAAGCCCTGCAGACTTGGGCACAGGGCTGCACTGTTGCCAGGGGATTTACTGGCCAGGGGCTGGCCTGCAGGGGCCCTGCAGGTGCCAGGCAGAGGCCTGTGTGGTCACCGGGGTAGTTACTGGCTGGGGGCGGACCTGCAGAGGCCTCACAGTCACTGGCAGAGTCTCTAGCAGACAGCAGGCCTGCGGAAGCCCGGCAAGCATGGGGACAGGGCCAGGCAGTTGCTGGGGGACTTCCTGGCCAGGGCGGACCTGCAGAGGCCTGGTGGCTGCAGGCAGAGTTCCTGGCAGAAGGCAGGCCTGCAGAGGCCCTGCAGGCTTGGGACACAGGGCTGCATGGTCGCCAGGGGATTTACTGGCCAGGAGTGGGCCTACGGGGGCCCAGCGGGTGCCAGATGAAGGCCCGTGCAGTCACTGGGGGAGTTCCTGGTGGGGGCAGACCTGCAGAGGCCTGGTGGTCGCCAGCAGAGTCTCTAGCATATGGCCAGCCTGTGGAAGCCTGGCAAGCATGGGGCACAGGGCCAGACAGTTGCCGGGGGAATTCCTGGCTGGTGGAAGGCCTGCAGAGACCTGCCAGTTACAGGCGGAGTTCCTGGCAGAAGGTGGGCCTGCAGAAGCCCTGCAGGCTCCGGGAGCAGGGCCGCACGGTCACCAGGGGATTTACTGGCCAGGGCGGGCCTGCGGGGGCCAGGCAGAAGCCCGTGCAGTCGCCAGGGGAGTTCCTGGCCAGGGTCGGATCTGCAGAGGTCACTGTCAGAGTCTGTAGCAGACCGTGGGCCTGTGGAAGCCCAGCAAGCATGAGGCGCAGGGCCAGGCACTCACCTGCTGCTTCTCTGGCCAGAGAGAGGGACGCTCATCGCGGCCCCCCCAGATTCTTTTCCCGGTGGGGCACTTGTTCTGGCAGGCGGGGGTAGGGGCACTGCTCAGGGACCTCCTCCCTCAGTCTCAGTGGGGATTAGGCTTCTGTTTCATCAGGTAAGGGGGAAAGGGTGTATTGTAAGTTCAGAATGGTGGGGAAAACTTTAGTTCAGTTTTTCTGCCTAGCAATAGAGTTTTCAGAGTCACACCGGGGTGCTCAGGGGAACCACACCCCACTTCTCACAGCACTCTTCTGTGGGGTGAGACAAGAGGTCCACAGTTCACTGCTTGTCTGTAGAAAACCGGCAGGAGCAAAAGAGGAGAAAAAAAGAAAGGAAATAGAAAAGCAAGAAACTCAGAGCTTTCTTGGGGGAGGGGACAGACATTTTTCCTTTCAGATGAATTTTGTACCTGAAGCTTGCTTTCTTGGAGTCGCAGCCTGTCTCTGCAGAGGTGACCCACAGAAATCACTTCTCTCTCTCAGCTGGGCTCCCAGTATTTGGCTTAATTGCGCAGTTTCTGGAGGTTATCTTCCCTTTTGGACAGGAGCCTTTTTCAGAAGCTGCTTCCAGTTAGCCATCTTGCTTTGCCCCCCCTAATTCATTTTTTAATGTGAATAGGACTCCATAGTGTACAGGTACATGTTGTTAACCTGCTCGTGACTTGATGGGGACTTGGGCTGACTCCACCTCTTTGTAGTTGTGAGTTGTCCTGCTTTTCTCCAGTGTATACTGTTGTCTGCTTTGTCAGAGACTGGTTCAAAAATGGTTTTATATCTGAGTTTTCTATTCTTTCCACCAGCCCACGTCTCCATTTTTGTACCAATACCATGCTGTTCTGGTGACTACAACCTTGTAATGTAGTTTGAAGTCAGGTAATGTGATGCCTCAAGATTTTTTCTTTTTGCTTACAATTTGACCATTCAGGCTCTTTTCTGGTTCCAAATGAGGGAGAGAATTATTTTTTCCTAGAACAGTCATTTAACATCTCCAGACTTCAACCATCTCATTTATCAAAATAGGGTGATGTTATCTTCTCTGATTTCCACACAGAATTGCCATGATTTAAAATGTGTAATTATATTTTCAAAATCATAGATTTCTAATTCATGTGTACATAGCATATGTCTACATATTTGATATGATTGTGAAATGATTTATACCTCTAAACCCAATGTGTTCAATAGAATGAAAGACTTAATATGCAGATGATAGATGTTCAGTAAAGATTTTTCCTTCAGTGTGGAATGAAAGCTAATTTGGTTGGGGCTTTCATTTATAAATCTAAGTATGAAATCTATAGTTTTATTTTCAAATATAGGCAGCAATTAGTATTAGTGGCACACATGGGATTCAATTTTCTATAGTTTCCTAGTTTTTAAAAAGAAATCACATTTTCCAGTTGCCAGGAATCACATCCAAAGTCCTCACTCAGAAGTTGTCACATCTTTGTGTTATCCCAATCCTAACTCTGGCACTTACTGAGGCTATCTGGGAGCTACCAGATTTGGACAGTAGACAGTACCCATAATCTGATTTTATTCTGAGATATTGTTAATGTTTTCAAATTCTGTACTTTCATCGTAAATTGACCTTTAACTTGAGATATTTTAGTCATCGTTAAAGGTACTATTGGGCCTTGGTCCATGAAAACCTTTTAAGCCCCCATCCCTTTTCTGAGTTTGCAAGATCACTTTTGTTGTCTCTGTTCCTTTTCATATAGGTTTGTTGGCTGCTAAATTCTTTCTTGTGAAACATTATCAGACATTACCAATAGCAATCTTTCTCGTCAAACATCATCAATAGTGACCTTAGGATGCTATGAAGTTTCTGCTTTCCAGACTCTTCTCTGAGAAATGAGCTTTCTGTCTTAAAAGTAATTGCATATAACAGCTGGACCAAATATCCTGCTATTTGTTCACATAGCTTAGTGGCTTTCCAGAATCCAAGAGTAGTTTCTTCACTATCTGTGGCTCAACTGCTAATGCAATGCAGTTTTGTCTAGAAATATTTTTTAGGGTATTACTTTATTTCTAAATCAGTTTCTATTGTAGTTGCACAGTAAGTCCCAAAATCTCAGTAGCCAGCAGCTTATTACACCAGAAATGTATTTCTTCTTCACACTGCACATCCAACAGCCTGGGACTGACTCTGCTCCATGTTGTCACTCAGGGATCCAGTCTGACTGAGGCTTCACCATCCTGTGATGCCATGGGCTCTGGATTAAATACAGCTCATTGCCCAGAGTGGGTTGTATGGCCCAAACTTAATAAAAATCAGAGACCACTCATAGGACTTTTGTTCTTGCCACACTCATCTAAATCAGTTTGTATGAGGGTCTAGAAATAAAGGACGATACAATTCTATAAAATCTCATAGAAATTTTGTTTAAAAAAAAATGTAAAGGAGGCCACATAGTAGCTCATACCTGTAATCCCCTGCACTTTGGGAAGCTGAGACAGGAGGATCCCTTGAGCTTAGGAGTTTGAGACCAGCCTGAGCAAGAGCAAGACCCTATCTCTACTAAAAAGAAAACCTAGCCAGGTATGGTGGGTACCTGTAGTCCCAGCTACTCAGGAGGCTGAGGCAGGAGGACTGAGGTTGCTGTGAGCTATGACTCCATGGCACTGTACCCAGGGTGACAAAGTGAGACTCTGTCTCAAAAAAATTTTTTTAGAAGAATCAAACATTGGAAGTATAAGCTCAGATAACACAGGTCGCAGATAAGTGATGAAATGACATTAATGAGTATAGGTTTTCCCAACACCTTTAGCTTAAATGGATTTAAAATCAGGAAAAGACAACTGGATATCTGAATTGTCAAGGGGTAAGGATCTTTAAAACTGGGTCAGTGCTTTCTGACTTTTCAAAAAATTCTGCTTTACATTTAGACATCTATGTGTCTTTTTTTCATATGTAATATCATATAAAGTAGTAAAATAAGACTTTCTTTTAATTAACAGTATATTTTGGGAGAAACACATGAATATACCGACCATTACTATCCTCCGTTTTCCATTCTTCATGGATCTAAGTATACATTTTTGTAAATTAGGTGAAAAGTTCCCCCAAATTCTTTATATTAATAACTAAAATCAACATTTATATTTGCCAAGCACAGTTCAATTTTCCTTTTACTGATAACTTTTATTGGTATAAATGAGAATTTTTAATTCACATTGGACTTAAGTATTTGAAAAGCACATTCAGGATTTAGCTTTGAATGGACTTTTTTTCCTCTAATGAATATTTTGATTAAGGTAATAAACCTTTAAAAGCAAAGATCATTAAAGTCATGTAAATGTGCCTTAAAGAGCAGCTGGTGCCACTGGAGACGTGAAACACTGCAGGGGAAATGAGTCTCCTTTCGCATTTAGTTTCTTCTTGTCATTCTCTTATTTCATTGAAATTAGACTTCTGCGGGGAAAAAATAGGATAGTTATTTCCTAAAAATGTATAAGCTTCTGTTTTATATTCCCCCATAAAGATTTCAGAACATGGTTTATACACTTATAATTGTTTGCAGCCGCCATTTGTGATTTTGTGAATAAAAACAGCCCCTGCTCATCAATCAATAGGAAAACATTGTATGAATCTGACTATTACCATCACTGGCTAATTTATAGGTGGACTATTGCAATAGAGTGAGAAACATAGAAAATACTGCCTAAAAACTCAGGTATTTCTGATTCTCCTTCCATTACTATTTTTGTGAACTGATCCCCTTCTACAAAGAAGACCCACTTGACTATCCAGTGATGTCTGTGGCCCTCATTCCCTAAGAGAAAATGTGCACAATTTTGGTCATGAGACTTCTGTTTGTTGCTAGGTACTTAGTTAAATATTTTATTTCAAAGCAGAAAAGTTTTCTTAATTCCAGGCTATTTGTCCTTGGGGGATAGACGATACTTCTTCCTCTGGGGTCTACAGTATTTGTCCAGATTGCTGGTGGGCCATTAAGACAACCTCCTTAGATTATAGACATTCTGCTTATGCAGAACTTCAAGAACCATCTAAACTTTCTTTTTTAAATTTTTTTATTTTTATATTGTTTCAGGGTAGTTTGAGGGTACAAAGAATTAGGTTGCAATATTTGCATTTGTTAGGTACAGTCTCTCTTATATTTGTGTCCCATCCCTAGGAGGTGTGCCATGTACCCTTACATTGTGCCCATTAGGTGGGAGCTCAGCCATCCCCCTCCCAGCTCCTTCTTCCTCCTCCCTTCCACCTTGAATTTATTTGAGTTTTTCTCTTATGTGGGCATGTATATAGATCATCTACTGGCTTCCTATTAGTATTGAGTGCATTGGACACTTGCTTTTCCTTTCTTATAATACTTTACTAAGAAGAATGTGTTTTAACTTCAACCAGGTTAATATGAAAGATGTAAAGTTTCCATCTTTTTAAATCACTGAATAGTATTCCATGGTATACATATACCACAGTTTGCTAATCCATTCCTGGGTTGATGGGCATTTAGGTTGTTTCCCATTTGGCAATTGTAAAGTGAGCTGTGATAAACAATCTGATGCAAATATCCTTATGATAAAAGGACTTTTTTCTTCTGGATAGATGCCTAGTAGTGGGATTGCAGGATCAAATGGGTGGTCTAATTTGAGTTCCTTGAGAATTCTATGTAAACTTTCTAAATATGCCTTATCATTACCTTCCCTTCCACCTCAACTGGAACCCTCCTCCCCAACTTCCAAGGGCTGGAATTGTTTTGACCACTTAAATTGTGACTCTAAATTTACTGTTTTTATTCTGTTGATTTTATTTCGATTTCTCAGTTCCAGATACTTGATTTGCTTCTATTAGAAGATGTTACTCCAAAAAAAAATGAGATATTACTCCAGTGAGATATATAGAGATATTCTTATACCTTTCTGACCTTAAAGGAGTACAATCCAGGTATCAAACGTAAGAAATTTCTGGGAACCTTCTTACCCATGGTGCTTTAATTGTCCTTGAGTAAATATGTCAATAATGTCATTTAATTGTAGTGTGTATATTTAACTTGCTTTCCAGGAATATTTATTGAATAATCAGACTTCTTGTAGTTCTAGTATGTGATGAAAATTACATTTTATAAAATTTCTGTGAAACAGGTGGCTGATGACAATATATTTTACTATAGGTTGGGGTAAAAAGAGTAGAGACAGCATGCTAAAATTAAGATCTAAAGACCTGGATTTGTGTACTGGGTTTTCTTTCTCTCTTTTTTTTAAAATTTATTTATTAAACCATAGCTGTTCTACATAAGTGTGTGTCTGTTTGTCTTCAGGTAAACCAGGGAAGGGTTCTGGATTTAATTTTCTTACCTTCAAATTGAAATACTGGACCAAATTATCTAGAAAGCCTTTTTTAACCATAATTAACTAGGATTCATATGGGAAAATAGAATGAATTAAATATCATTTAAGTAAGTATCATTTATTCAGTAATAAAAAAAAAAGTCAGAAAGTCAGTAACTGTGGTGCCATGTTTTTATGTAAAGGAAGCTAAAGAAAAGTTTTGAAATGAGCAGAAATGTGACTGCCAAAACCTAAAATATCATGACACATCAACTTTCAAATAATCAATTCCCTGGCCCCGGCACAAAACAAATTAAAAAAAAAAACCCACTACGATGCATGTGTACATACACACTGTTTTAAGCCTCAAAGACTTGTTTATGAAGCATATTTACATTTTAATAATGTTTATAAATTTCTGATCCACAGTAGAGGCTGTGGCTAGCTAAAGAGTTGCCTCTTCCCAAAAAATCAGTAGAAAAAAATAATTTACATATATGTTAGTCATAACAATAGTTAGAAAATGTTTTTCTTTTCAAAGCCTAATTTATTACTTTTAAATAGGATATTTTCTAATCACTGCCTAATTTATTACTTTTTTTTTTTTTTTTTGCAGTTTTTGGCCGGGGCTGGGTTTGAACCTGCCACCTCTGGCATATGGGGCTGGTACCCTATTCCTTTGAGTCACAGACGCTGCCTAATTTATTACTTTGAAATAGATTATTTTCTAAACTTTCAAACTGAGAGGAGGGTGGCAAAAATAAACAATTTTAAACTTTACAGAAAATATTGGGATAGACAATAAGGTTAGGGGTAAATCAGAAAAGGCCAATTTGAATGTTTAGTGACTTTCAACTGGTATGTATGCCACAAATTTTTTTTTTTTTGGCCAGGGCTATATTTGAACCCACCACCTCTGGTATGTGGGGCCAGGGCCCTACTCCTTGAGCCACAGGCACTGCCTTGTCACAAAATTTTTTAAAGATCATTAGTCAAATTATTTTTGAAACAAGTTTAGAACACACAGTAAGTATATCCTTACTTTAAATTCTTTTTTGTTTTTTTTGTTTTTTGATCAACATAATTTAAGTGTGCCACAGAAGTTTAACTATAATTTCAAGTGTGCCATGGGATTAAAAAGGTTGAAAAATGTTGGTTTAGACCAGTGGTTCTCCACCTTCCTAATGCTGCGGCCCTTTAGTGCAGTTCCTGTGGGTCGCGACCCACAGGTTGAGAACTGCTGGTTTAGACTAAGATGAAACAATGAACGCATGGTACTGCATAAATGAATGTGTCACAGTTTACAGGGTGATCGTTGGCTGGACACATCTCTCCACCTGCCCTCTGCCAATGTGACTTCTTCAGATGGCAATGTTTATAAAGGAGAAAGTGCAGGAAGTAGATATTGTTGGGAATAAGAATAACCTAAGTATTATATTGTACAAGGCAATCTCTATTCTGACACAGAGATATCTGACTATAAACCATTCTGTCCAACTATCCTCTTCTGATTCCCACAGAATTAGCTATGGACTTTGTCGGACTCTTGACAAGTTTTCCAGACTTTCTGTATGTTTTTCCCCATCTTTTGAAAGAAAGCATTAAGAGGAAACTTGTTATTTCGCTGTGGTCATTTTTCAGTAGTTACTTTTGTTAAACTGATGCTATAAGCAATAATTAAAACCATGTCCATGCATGTGATCCAGGGAGAGAACCTTTCCTAGCACTTTACAGTTAAGTCTGAGGCTTGGTGTGAAAAATTAGTCACATTTTTTTTCTAGCTTGTTTCATTTTTGTGCCACTTTATATTATCTCCATGACTTTCAGATCTAGTTGGAAGTTTCACTTGGCTGAGCATCATTAGTCCCTCTTTATCCAGCATTTTGTGTAGTTTTTGGTTTTTTAAATCCCTTTAATCTACAGGCCAACAGACAATAGTCGCTAGTGCCCCGTAAGAAAGCTTTCACCATGTCAAATGAAATATATTTTCATTTATTAGAGTTTTGGGGTGAAATTTAAAGAATAGAATATTACAATGCTTCCTTTCTTCATGCTAAGGGTTATTTTCAAGGGTGTCTGCATTACATTAAGTTTACTCTATGATGGTTTGTATGAATTTTCAGAAATCTTCTGGAAAGAATACACTTTCCTCTCCCACTGCTGTGGGGTTTGGCCGTGTAACTTTAATTTGAAAAATTGAGATGCAGATCAGGTAAAACCAAAGACTTAACATCTAGCACAATTTTCCTCCAAAGTGCACTGTCATCAGCAAGTGGAAACTAGAGTGTGTTTGTTACAGAATCAGTAGAAACAGATTTGCACCTGTCAGACCCAGTGTGTTCAGGAAGTTGTAACAAAATACCAAGGCCTGAATGGCTCGTAAACAACAGGCCTTGGGGCTCTGGAGGCTGGAAGTCCAAGATCAGAATGTCCTCAGAGTTGGTGGCTGGCGAAGTCCCACATCTAGCTTGTAGAAAGTGTCTTCACCCTGTAGAAAGAGGTCTTGTGTTAGGGCAATAATCCCATTCATGAGGGCTCCATTTTCATGCTCCAATAACTTTTCCAAAGTCCCACCTCTTAATACTATTGGCTTGGGGTTCAGAATATTAACACATGAATTTGAGGAGAAACAAACATTCAAACCATAACAGACATATTTAGGGTTTTGTTGTTACTGCATGCCAGTAATGATACCAGAATTACTGGTATTTTTACTTTATAGGGAAATTACTTGACTAAATTCCCTTGATCAGGTATATTTGACAGAGAATTTTACGTTACAACTTACGCTTGGGTGTAGGTTTTTCCATTTATTTAGGAGAGGGAGGAGGAGGAGGAAGAGGAGAAAAGAAATCTCCAATACATTTGCAAAGGCTTGGAAATAGTATAATCTACAGTAATCTATAGTCATATAGGAGAAATATGAACTGTATTTGACAAAATGCTGTATTTTAAAAAATGAACAATTAAATCACGTATTGGTTATAAATGCTGCAAATGGGTTAGAAAGGCATCACACATTTGCTCATTACCCAAATCCATACCAATCACTTCTAACTGCCTGAAATAGTTTTTTAAATAAGCCAGACAGTAGGGAAGAAAATGAATAGACATGAAATTTAATTTTATAGATTTTCTTGCCATTTCATAGGAAAGTGAAGATTTGCTTGAGGGAAAAAAATGTTTGTGAAGTGAGAGGGAAAGGAAATAATAAAGCAAGCTGGATCATAAACATTATCTGTTTCGGAAGCGAGCCCCTAGAACTCAGCACCGAGAGAGAAGCTGGTGAATGTGTCTTGTGGAAGTGACACATACCAGCCGTTCCAGGTACCGAGGTTGCGTATGACACGAAGGGGGTGCGGGGCGGGAGGGAGAGACACAGAGACACCTGGGGCGGCAGGGCAGAGAGAACGAGAGAGAATCCTTTACTAAGGTTAAATGGCAGGTGTAGAAATCGACCTACCTCTAAGACTCTGCTGAAAATTAAAATCCCATCATTAAAGTATCAAAATGTTATTTATAGATTTTACAAAAGAAAAAAATGATTTCGGTAGCAATCTGAATAAACAGTCCAATAAAAAGTTGAGCAAAGTAATTAATTGGCTCACACTTTTTGTATGTTGTAATATAGGAAAGGGCAGTATCTTTGAGCTTTAGTAATGTAGGAAACTAGTATCTGAAAATAAAAAGAGAGAAGTTATTTTTTGAGATGAAATAGTGAAGAGTATTAAAATAAACATTTGCTATCTGAATTCACCTCATTAAGATAAAACTTCTCTAGCATAATCTTACTATAAAACAGGCTTAAGTAAGTACATTTCAGGAAATGTATACAAAACCATTCCAGTAACATTGGAATTTGTTTTTTAAAGCTATTTACAAAAAATGTTATTGTATTTCACTTACCTTTTGCTTCTTTTTGGCTTATGAATTGATGTATAAATGTCAAAATTGGCTTAAATTCTGCCACTAAATTTGTAAAGTTTGGTGTTTTTTTAATTTATACTCTATTCTACAAGTTCTTGTATTCCCCAATTTGATGCTACTAAATAAATTTGCATTGAATGGATTTCCACACTCTAATTAAGCCACTGAGTAATGAATTTAGCTATTATTTATGATACATCCTAATCAGAAATGTCATGAATGCTAAATGTAATGTAAGAAAAGCGTTTCTGGAATTTGATTTGAAGATGCAGACCTCTTAAATTAATCAAAAAATTAGCATTCCTGCAATTGTCTTCTCTTTGGAGGACATCACATTTGACTATTATCTTTACAGCAACACAAAATGGGTATTCAACTCCCTAGTTAGGAAAATTATATCAGCTTGTCAGCATACATGCGTATTTGTGTGTAATATGAGGCCTGACAATTAAGTTCGTGAACTTGCCCCAGACTCTTACATCTGCAGGACCGCACCAACAGCTCTGTATGGTTTTGTAACCTTGGACTATCAGTGTCGACACGTGGTGGTGCCTTGCTGAGTGACGCTTGTTATTGCTGTGTGTTTTTGCATGCTGTAGGAGGACAACTCTCATGGCCATTCCAGAAAATGAGTTCCAAAAGCCCTTTGAAGGATGGAGTAGGTGCTGGTGTCCATACATAGCTTCCTAAAGGAAAGCCTTTGAAGGTGACCATAGTAATAGCAGTGAGGTATACAGCACTTTCTCCAGGATGAGTTAATTGTTGGCCCTCGTAGATAGCACATCTTGGGACTTTATGACCTCAGTAATCACAAGCCAATTCCTATAGTAAATTTCCTCTGTTTCTATGTCTCTAACTATACTCTATTTGTGCTGTTAATACAAAGCACCCAAGGACTAGTGCTGTTGACGCCTGCAATGCCAAGGTCTCTGCTTTTCAGACCTTCAGGGCTGCCTGGACAGCCTAGCACCAATCAGAAATAGAGAGCATCTTCTCCCAGGGATCCAGATTTCTCTCCACATTTTTTTCCTAATCTTAGGAGCCCTCATGACTAGCTGGGTTGCATCTCTCCTTCAGTAGACGTTTGCTCCTAGCAGGTGAGGAGTTTTACCCACAGTTCTGCCAGCGTGGCAGCTTCTTTAACATGATAGTAATCACACGACATGCAATGTCTAGATTGCGGGTTTCACGAGTACTGGTCTGTTGCCATTTCCACTACTGTGTTACTAAAACTTTGCACGGTACCCAGAGAACAAGTGTGCAAGACATCTTGGTTGCCGGACGGACTGAACGGGAATAACTTCACGCCAGTATAACGTGAAGGGGGCATGAGAAGGGAAAGTCGTGTGGGCCCTTGTAGCCTTGAATAGTGGGTTGGCTTTCAGGAGATCGAAATTTAGCATGGAAACAATTCAGACAAGTGCTTGAAACAAGAACAACCCAGGAAAGTTTCGGGAGCATGATGGAACTTGTACCGTAAATAGTGAGTGATCTGGTCAGTCTGTGCCAAATCCACAAAGGGCAAGGAGGGGCCGCGCACAGCAAGTGTGGTCCGGGGCCTTTGAGAGCGCCTCGAAACACAGAAACCGGCATGGCCAGGTCGCCTGATCTCTCTCGTGGTTTTCTTGTGTGTGTGCCTTCTACACAGGGAGATAAATAATGGCAGCTGTTTCCAAAAACACAAGAGTTTAAAAGGCCTGTAAGTGCAGTTATTGATTGAAGTGGAAAAATAAGTACAAAATATATTTTCTTGCTGATTCTAGAGCAGGAAGGCAAAATACATATACAGGGTGCCCATAAAATTCATATGCAATTTACTATGTTAAGCTACTTTAAATCGCACATGAATTTTAGGTCCACCCTGTATAAAATGAGGGAAAAACAAATCTCTTCCTAAGGTGGAATAACACACACAAACACACACGAAATCAACATGTTCAGGAGTAGAGATGGAGAAAAGAACCTTGAGTCTCCCTGCAGGAAAATGAGCAGGCAGACACTTCAAAGAACGTGGCACCAGGACGGTGCTGCCTGAATCAGCGTGTGGACAGGAAGGCAGAATGCACTGGGGGTGCAAGCCAGAGCCCCACTGTGCTGTGCAAATGCGTGTCATCTCATTCACCTTTTCATCGTCTCTCCAGGCCGTGCACAGTACTAGGTTCCTGTAGTACGATGGCATCCCTGGGGTCCTCCGTTGAATTAGAATCTCACACTTAGTAAATAAATATACAATTAACTGTGTAATGACAACATGGTGAGGGCTATGAAGGAAAATCCAGGGGGCCGACGGGAATATTTACCTGCAACACCTTGATTTAGTCACTGAAATTGAGGAAGGCTTCCCTAAAAAAGTAGTACTTGAATAGGCAAACAATTTATGGATATTTATTTTATAAATGTTGTATGATGTTCTTCTAATAAATCCCACCATTATATCATATTTTTTGCAGCTGGATAGTACATGTCATTAGTTCTTAACTGTCATCCAAAGAGTAAATGCCTAGGAGTAATTTTATTCTCTAAGGGTAAGAAATATGGGTAAGAAATTTTAAGCCCAATTTCTCTTGCTTCTCTTCTGTTCAGGTTGAGAGCTGCTCTTTGTGTTACTTTGTGTTGCCAGGGACATGCAGCGTAAGCAATGCTGGGAAAATAATGCATCACAGAACAGATATAAAATCGTAACAATAATAATAAAGTCTAACACTGGGCATTTATTATGTGCCAAGCACTGTGCTGGGTACCTTGGGTATATTGTTTCTATTGTGAAGATCTAGAAATTGTAAGATGGTTCCTGTTTCATATTTCTTGGGCAATTATTTTACCTTAAAATACTTTTGCTTAAAACAATTTCCCAGTCATTAATAATACAGAGGCCCAGTGCAGTGGCTCCCGCCTGTAATCCCAGCACTCTGGGAGGCTGAAGCGGGAGGATCCCTTGAGCTCAGGAATTTGAGACCAGCCTGAGCAAGAGTGAAACCCCATCTCTACTAAAATAGGAAAACTAGCCAGGCAAGGTGGCAGGTGCCTGGAGACCCAGCTGCTCGGGAGGCTGAGGCAGGAGAATGGCTTTGAACCTGAGAGTTTCAGGTTGCTGTGAACTATGACACCTCACTCTATCCTGGGACACCAGAGTGAGACTCTGTCTCAAACTAATAATAATAATAAAGTACTATAATTTAAGTAATGGCCACTAACCTCACAGCACTGATTAATAAGCATGAATAATATAAGTTCTTTTAAAGCAGTGGTTCTCAAACCTTCCTAATGCCACAGCCCTTTAATATGGTTCCTGTGGGTCATGACCCAAGGGTTGAGAACCGCTGTTTTAAAGCAAAAAAGCAACAGAGATCAAAACAAAGTCCTGCACAGCTGAGCTCCCTTACCCTATGAATGACCAACTGTCCTGACCATCAAGCTGAGCTTCCTTACTTTATGAATGACCAGGTCTTGCAGGTAAATATTCCCTTACTTTATGAATGAATCAAGGTCTCCTGACCATCAAGCTGAGCTCCCTTACCTTATGAATGACCAGCTCTCCTGACCATCAATGTGGACAATTTATTGCCAAATGATTGCTTGGGCCATCACACATAAAAATTTATGACCTTTTCATGAATATTTTATTTTTCTCTTTTCTTTCTTCTTTTGAAATTACAAATTGCATAGTTTCTTCCACTAGTGAAGCTACTTTGGACATCTGTCTTGCTGTATGATGCACTTAATTGGAAAAGGATATCTGGATTTAATGTAATTTTTTATAACTACCAAGCAAAATAGATTGAACTGAATTGATTTGGGTTCCTGCCAATCTTGAATATTCAGATACCTTTTCTATGCCTTGCTGCTTTTTTTTCCCCCCTGCCTGGTCAAATGAATTTTATATGTTTCAGCTCTTGATAACCCGTCAAGCAAACTAATAAATCTAATAGCTTTAGAAAATGTCACACCTAGAAAATAGAAACTTACGTTTTATAGTCCTCCTAAATTATGATGCTATCATAAAAAAGAAAAAAAAAATCAAGGGCAAGACTTCTCCTTCAGCAAAACTTTTTGATGAAAGGATTACCTGATAATTATAGTGTGAACTCATAAAAGACTTAAATTATAACACTTTTCAGGAATATTACATTTTTTAAGTGACCTTTTATTAATAGTAATATTTTATACATGTATGCGGTGTTATAAATCTAAAGGGAATTCAAAAACATTATCTCATTTAAACTGTACAACAACCCTATGTGATCAGCTTTATTACTCCTATTTTTAGGAATTCAATGCTATGAGAAGTTAATATCAGCGTCACCCAAATCTTGATACACAGACTTCTGCTCATAACAGGCCCATGCTGTGTTCTTAGAGGGTGTGTGTCTCCCATTTCTGAAATAATCATAATGAATCCTTTGCTTTTTTCCTTTTTATATACAGTCCTCTCTAGACTATTTTTATAGTAATTACTCTGTATCAATAAACCCTCAATCATTGCTAAGAACCATTTAATATCATATAAAAGGGTTATATTTTGTGAGTAGGTTGGTTTTTGTTGGTTTATTCCCTTCTTCTTTTTTTTTTTTAAACTCCTTTGGCTGTAACATTTTGAGTCAAATTATTTTTTTTCCACTGGATTAAAACTCCTTGAGCATCTTAGAAAGTTATTGTCATAGAGAGCACTTTTTTCACTTTCCTCTTTGAAGAATTTAGATATATAATTAGAGCTTCATATTAATTGATTTTGAAAGTAAACTTTTTTCCTTAGGAAGGAGCCATAAATTTCATATGCAATTTAAAATGGTTGTATTTGGTGGATAAATATTTGGGATTCTTACCTGGAAACTTGACTGAGACATTCTCAGATTTGGTCATATTATAGATCTAGTTCCAATTTCCTTTATCATTAAACAGTCTAACTTACTGTTCAATGGAAATATTTTTTAGATGTTCTGCTTACCTATACTTCTGAAAAAACACAAGCACATCAAAGCATAAAAGTTGCAACTTTGAAAACATTTTGAGTGAGAGTTGCTTCAAGAACTATTTTTTTCTTTTTTTCTTTTGAGACAGTGTCACTGTTGCCCAGGCTAGAGTGCAGCGAGGTCATCACAGCTCACAGCAACCTTAAACTCCTGGGCTCAAGCAATCCTCCTGCCTCAGCCTCCAGAGTAGCTGGGACTATAGGCGTCTGCCACCATGTCCGGCTAGTTTTTCTACTTTTAGTAGAGACAGAGTCTCGCAGAAAATAGATTTGTTTCCCAAACAGGTGTAGAAAATTAAGATATTGGAGTCCAGAAGAAAAAGTGAAAATGTATTTCTTCATTTGCAAGAATGTACATTTTCTCAGAATCCATATAGCTTCAAGTTAAATATTTGTTAAGAATTTGCTAAAATATTTGCTAAGAATAAAGAAATATAGGCTATAATATCTGCAGTGACCATCTAAAAACAGCACAGACTAGGGTAGAGATAGGTTGCACATTCCATTAACCATATGCTATTTAAAACAGGCATACTGGCTCGGCGCCTGTGGCTCAACAGGCTAAGGCACCAGCCATGTACACCTGAACTGGTGGGTTTGAACCCAGCCCAGGCCTGCCAAACAACAATGACGGCTGCAACCAAAGAATGGCCGGGCATTGTGGTGAGTGCCTTGGGAGGCAGAGGCAAGAGACTCGCTCGAGCCCAGGAATTGGAGGTTGCTGTGAGCTGTGATGCCACAGCACTCTATCTAGGGTGACAGCTTAAGGCTCTGTCTCAAAAAAAAAAACAGTCATACTGAGCTTTGAGAAATCTTCTGCTTTGTCCTATAACTGGCATTTTTGAAATTCCTCAGAGACAATCTGCAAATAGCCTTTCAGAACTTGACTGATATAAAAATTTCTCTAACAATGATTATGAAATATTTTCCATAAACAGAACTTTGGCATCTCTAGCACATTGCAAACAGCTGTTAAAATCTGCCATAAGTTTTAGAACATCATCATAAAGACAAACCTAAGATTCTAATCTCTCAATGTAACTGGCATATTCTTATGGGCTCTCCTGCCATGAACCGCCAGTGACGAAGCTGAGTAATGAAAGAATGTTCCTTTCGGAGCAGCCAATTCTCAGAAGCATTAGTTTCCTTTCATATTCCATTTTCATTCCAGGAATGGGCAATGCAAAAAGTAAGACGTTTCATGTCACTTCAGGATAATGTCATGTAATTTTAGGGTAATAAAGAATTCATAAATGATCTGATAGGGGAAAGTTCATTTTCACTCTCCCCAGAGAGTTTTATCTCTTTAGATGTGACCTTGTATAATTAAATATATTTCAAATATCCAGCGAAAATGGCAGCTAGGCAGACAATGGAATTCTTCATTTTAATGTTGGACTGAAATAAAGTGAAATTAAATTATATGAAACAGTTGAATGTAATAGAAGATGATAAAATGTTCTCCTGAAATTCTTTCTATCTGATCTTATTCATTAGCATTTTATAGGAGGAGGATTATATTGTGTGTGATGTAACTGGATTTTAAAACTAGCCCTTCATTTCATTTCTACCTCCCCCAAAAGGACTCAAAGGAAGTGTCTCAGAGACTCATTTGTAAATTTTACTTCAATTCAGATAATTTCTATATGCAGTTAGACTCCACATAGAGAATAATTCCTTTACAAATAAAACAGAACTTTGCGGTAAAGAAAAATTTCAAATCTTTGTGTCACAACTGAAATGTTGATTAACTGTGTTACTCAGATAATCAAAACCATAGCTCATGTGTTTGTTAGAAGAAAACCATTCAGGGAAACACCAAGCGAATCACATCAGAATTATTTTTCCTAATAAAAGCGATCATTTAGAAGGCACAAATATAATTTTATCAGGGTATTTTGATACTTGTATCGTCTTAGTTTGTGATCATTTTTAGAGATTTATCTTTTTTTTTCCATTTCTCTGGTTGCCAGAGACAAAAATGTATGTTCTCCTGTAATCAGTCTAAATGGGAGGAGGAGGATTTCAATTTAATTTTGATTTATTTACTAAATCAATTGTCATTTAAAAGCCATTTTCTTAATTCATTACATTATTTAGCCTTTCTTATGTTGGTATATAATACATGCACATAAAAGCATAAATACTTTGTTCCATGTGTAACTAAATAATTGACATGGTCTTACAAACCCAGTGTCCACACAGCTACTAGCTATAAGGTCATGGAAATGAATACTGAGGCACCTCAAACACCTCTTTTGACTGCTCCTGATAGCCAAGCCCTCCTTCTCATCATAAGGTGAGAGCACTATTCTGAAAACTAAGGTAAGACATTTTTGCTTTTAGTTATAATTTCAACACCTAAGCACACATCTCTGAACAACTTCTTGGTTGGATTTAGAAAAATAGAATTATAGACTACTTTGGCTCAACATTATGTTGAGCCACCCATGAAGTGCTTTATTTCATTCATTTTCATCACTGTGAAATGTTCCATTATGTGAATATGAATAAATCATGATGCATTTATCCACACTGCTGGTCAGCAGCACCCTTAGCCAGGGCTAAGTTTCTGCTCAGGTCTATGTGTTTTAAATGACACCACTCTGATTTTCTCTAAGTTATACACAAAAATGGGGGGACCAAAGTAAAAAAAACAGCAAAAACATATATATACACACACTTTTTTTGCAAGGGGACAGAGTCTCACTCTGTCACCTGGGGAGAGTGCTGTGGTGTCATATAGCTCACACAACCTCAGACGAATGGGCTCGAGCAGTCCTTCTGTCTCAGCCTCTCAAGTAGCTGGGACTTTAGGCACCCGTCACCACACCCACCTAATTTTCCTATTTTTAATGGAGACCTGCTCAGACTGGTCTTGAACTCTTGAGTTCAGGCATTCTGCCCACCTTGGTCTCCCAGAATGCTGAGATTACAGGCATGAGTCATCGCACCCAGGCAGAATATATATATTTTTAATAATGCAGCTGTCAGTCAGAATTCTGAAATGCCTATTGCACTAGAGACCCTCTCTTTATTTTTTTCTCAATGTCTTTTTAAATTTTGTGCCTAGAGGTTTTACACTTTTTTTGCTAGATGTGGTGATATTGTAAATGACATAGTTTGAATTTTTTTTCTTTCTTTTTTATTTTTTTTTTATTGTTGGGGATTCATTGAGGGTACAAGAAACCAGATTACACTGATTGCATTTGTTAGGTAAAGTCCCTCTTGCAATCGCGTCTTGCCCCCCACAAGTGTGTCACACAAGACTCCACCCCCCTCCCTCCTTCCCTCTCTCTGCTCTTCCTGACCCCCCCCCCTCTCATTCAGTTTCTCTCTGCTCTCCCCTTCCCTCCCCCCCCCTGTCTCAATAATGGTCATTAATTGTCCTCATATCCAACGTGAGTACATGGGAGTCATGCTTCGCCATTCTTGAGATGATTTACTAAGAATAATGTGTTCCACTTCCATCCAGGTTAATACAAAGGCTGTAAAGTCTCCATTTTTTTAATGGCTGAATAGTATTCCATAGTGTACATATACCATAGAGAAATTATTAGTGTACATATACCATAGAGAAATTATTATTAGAGAAATGCAAATCAAAACCACCCTGAGATACCATCTAACTCCAGTGAGAATGGCCTACATCACAAAATCTCAAAACTGCAGATGCTGGCATGGATGTGGAGAGAAGGAAACACTTTTACACTGCTGGTGGGACTGCAAACTGATACAACCTTTTTGGAAGGAAGTATGGAGAACTCTCAAAGAACTCAA
>CAUYRH010082270.1:0-13016 GCA_963574655.1 Perodicticus potto
TACTCTACAGTACAAAAAGACAAAACATATGGAAAGGATCTTTTTCTTCACTGGCATAACAAATTTGGGATTTCAAACTGTTGAATTATCTACCTCTAGGAAACAGTGACATTTTACAGGTTCCACTTTATTGGGAATAATCTTAATCATGATCTGCAGAAGTTGGTCCTGGGCAATTTGAAGATAGGTCTTCTTTATCTTCATAGGCTGTTCCATACCAAATACAATACAGATGTTCTTGTCTTAAATAACTAGTCAATACTTGTAATTTTTCCAGTACACTTAAATCTTTACTCTTATATTCATCTTCATCCTCTTCTTTTCCTTCCTCTTCCTCTTCCTCAGTCTCCTCCTCAAACCTCAACCAGTACCATGCCTCCCTGGGAACCTGAATGTTCTTCTGGGCATCCAGCTGCTGACAGGCTCGCTGGCTTCTTCTGAGATCTCCTTCCAGCTTCATTTCATCTTGCTTAGTTTTAAGATGCATTCGAAACTGCTCTGCAACTTTCTCTTGAGCTTGGCTTTTCATGCGAATCTTCCTTCTGTAGCTTTCTAGTTTTTCCTTCGCTTTCCGTTTCAATAATGCCTCGTGCCCAATGCCACTTTTCCCTGTTTTGACATTGAGAGGAATTGGTTCAACAATACCATCTCCACTCTTGCCAAGAGCCTGACCACTTTTATATCCCATCTTTTGGAGCAAAGCAAACCCTTTGTTTTCACAGCCTAGTGCATTCTTCAGCCCAATGTCATGTCTTTCTTGTTCGTCTTCTTTTAAACTCTTCTGCCTATTTTTCAAATTTGCTTCCTGTTGCTTTTCTTCTTTTTGACGGGCTTCTCGGATTGGCCTCAGCATTGGTAATCCTGGTCTGACATCTTCTTGGACATTAACGAAGGAATCAGACATATAATCCTCTTCTTCTTCCATATTCAACTTCATATGGCAATAGTATCTGACAGCTCTACTCGCTCTGGTCCAGCTCCGGAGCACACGTGGGAAGCACGCTCCCCACTGGAGAGCACAGAACCTCCAGGCCTCGGCTCAGACCTAGCTTCGTGTCTCAGTTATCGATTGGAAATTTGCGGGAGGCGGGCAGTTGATGCTATTTCTGAACTTGATATAGACCTGTTCAACATTTCCATTTGATTCTGGGTAAGTCATGGAAGGTGGTGTGCTTCCAAGTATTGGTCCATTTTCTTCAGGTATTCATATTTCTGAGAATAAAGTTTCTTGTAATATTCATTAAGGATTTTTTTAATTTCTGAGGAGTCTGTTGTTATTTCATCTTTACCATTTCTGATTGAAGAAATTAGATATTTTTCTCTTTTTTTCCTGGTTAGGTTAGCCAAAGGTTTGTCCATTTTATTGACCTTTTCAAAAAACCAACCTTGTGATTTATTGATCTGTTGTATAATTCTTTTGTTTTCAATTTCATTTAATTCTTCAAGTTCATTTAATAATTTTCATTATTTCTTTTCTTCTTCTGGGTTTGGGATTGGAATGTTCTTTCTTTTCCAGTTGGTTGAGATGTCCCTTTAAGTTGTTAACTTCCTCTCTTTCCGTTATCTTGAGGAAGGCTTGCAGTGCTATTAATTTCCCTCTAGGGCTGCCTTTGCAGTATCCCAGAGGTTCTGATAATTTGTGTCTTCCTTGTCGTTTTTTTCCAGAAATTTGGTAATTTCCTTCTTAATCTCGTCTATGATTCAGCTATCATTCAGCATAAAGTTATTTACCTTCCTTGTTTTTGTATGAGTATACAAGAGATTCCCTTTGTTACCTAGTTCAACTTTGATACCATGATGGTCTGAGAAGATGCAGGGAATAATTTCTATTCTTTGAAATTTGCTGAGGTTAGACTTATCACATAAGATGTGATTGATTTTGCAGTATGTTCCCTGGGCTAATGAGAAGAATGTGTATTCGGTTTTGTTACGATGAAATGTTCTGTAGATGTCTGGATGGTTAAGTTTAAATTTAAAATTTCTTCGTTTAGCTTCTTATTAGAGGATCTATCCAACACGGTTAAAGGAGTGTTAAGATCTCCAACTACTATAGAGCTGGAGGAAATCAAATTTCTCATGTCTGTTAGAGTTTCTCTTATAAATTGAAGCACTTTCTCATTGGGTGCATAAATATTAATAATTGAAATCTCATCATATGGAGTATTACCCTTAACAAATATGAAGTGTCCATCTTTACCCTTTCTTACTTTTGTTGGTTTAAAGCCTATTGTGTCTGCAAATAAGATTGCAACACTTGCTTTTTTCTGCTTTCCATTTGCCTGGAATATAGATGACCATCCCTTCACCCTTAGTCTATATTCATCTTTTAAGGTAAGATGAGATTCTTGTATTCAGCAGATATCTGGCCTGAGTTTTTGTATCCACTAGGGTACAAAAGGGTCAGCCCACCTGTGCCTCTTTATAGGACAATTTAAGCCATTCACATTAATTGAGAGTATTGATAAGCCTGGTAGAATTTTGGGTATGAAGTTTTTTGAAAGTCCAGTGGACATTTTTAAGCCTTTTGCCACTGTGGAAGTTGGAATTTGATCAAAAGTTTCTGAATGAGTTTACTTTTGTGGTGGGGGATTGCACTGGTCATTATGGAGGATAGGTCTGAGAATATCCTGGAGAGCTGGTTATGGCAAATTTCTTCAACATGGGAATGTCATTAAAGTATTTAATTTCTCCATCATAAATGAAACTCAGTTTAGCTGGATATAGGATACTGGGTTGAAAGTTATTTTGTTTTAGGAGATGAAAAGTCAATGACCACCATCTTCTAGCTTGAAAGTTTTCAGCAGAGAGATCTGCAGTCATTCTAATATTCTTCCCCTTGTAGGTTATGGTTTTCTTACGTCTGGCTGCATTCAGTATTTTCTCCTTCATATTAACTTTAGTGAAGTTAATTATGATGTGCCTGGAGGGTGTCTTATTTGGGTTGAGTTGTGCTGAGGTTCTGAAACTGTCTACTATCTGAATTCAGAATCTCTTGGCATGTCTGGAAGTTCTCTTTCGTAATCTCATGAAGAAGAGCCTCTGTGCCTTGCAAAGCCACTTTGTTGCCTTCAGGGATCCTATAAGGCGAATATGGGTTTTCTTCAAATTATCCCAGAGCTCTCTGAGAGAATGATCCATTTTTGCTCTCCATTTTTCTTCCTCTTTGAGAGTTTGGGAGTGTTCAAAAGCATTGTCTTCAATGTCAGAAATCCTTTCTTCTGCTTGCTCCATTCTGTTACTGAGGGATTCTAATGTATTTCTCAGATCTTTGAGAACTGCAAACTCTTGTCTCAATGTGTCAAAATCTTTTGTGATTTTGTCTTTGAATTTGTTGAATTCTTGAGACAAATTTTGAAATGCTCCTTGAATTTCTAATTCCCACTTTACCTCTATTCTATTGATCTTATTTGCAATCCACATTCTGAATTCGATTTCTGATATCTCAGCCATCTGTTTATGAATGGGATCTTTAGTTGTGCCTGCCAAATTGTTCCTTAGGGGGAGGGGAGTTGATTTACTCTGGTTATTCATGTTACCGGAGTTTTTCGGCTGATTCTGCCCCATGGTTATTTTGCACCATTTGGCTAGATGAGTAGATAAGGAGTTGGGTTGAGGGCTCCAGGAGTAGGGATTGGCCAGTCCTTGGCCCAAAAGCTTGGACTGGGGTCTGTACCTTTTCCCCTAGAGCTTTGATATACAGTGCTGCAGCCTGAGAAATTGGGGACCTTCCTGGTGTGGTGGGGCTTAGTGGCTCTGTCTTATTTTTAGCTAGTCTCTGTCTTACCCTAGTGAATCAGTTACTCTGGGTTGAAGTCTCAGCTGTGGAGAAATACCAGCAATTAAGTCACCCCCACCCCCCACAGGCAACAATTGGAAAAGGAAAATCAAACCTTCTCACAACTGCACACCCAGGGTACCACTTTGGATAGTCTTCGGGTGATTGGCCCAATTCCCGAGGTCCATATCAATCGTCCTAGTCAGCACTGGTCTCAGGTGGGAGAGTTCGAAAGGTCTCCAACAACTAGATAGCAGGGATCTGTGGCAGGTTAAGTATGACTTGTTCTGGTGCTCCATGAGGTCAGAAGGACCCACCCAGCAAATTAGTCTAGGAAGGTTGATGCCTCCTTCCCCACCTTGCACCTGTGTCACACCCAGTTGCTGGTAACCGCACAGGGCTGTGACCTAGTTCCCTCCAATGAGCAGATTTTGTGCCTGCCTGAGTCACAGGGATATCTCTGTTTCCTCAGCCAGGCCGCCACTCTCTGCCACTATCCAGCAGGGGGAGGTGAGGTTTAACAACCTTGGGTGCTTAATGGGGGCTTGGGTGGTTCACTCAGTTCTAGCCCTGTCCCTGATTGATGCTGTTGACAGAACAGAACAACTTTGCAGAATTTGTTCCTGTCGTGGCTATATTCCCCTGCTGATCAGATGCTGTTTGAGCAACTCAGCCCTGTCTATGCCACTGCCTAGTCTTGGCTGCAGTTCCTGTTATGGCAGATGTGGTCAGAACAGACACTTAGCTGTCAGTTCCAGTCACTGCCTGCCTGCCATTGACTCAGCTATGATCCCCTGAGGGCCGGATGCATCTGAGGCTCAGTGAAACAGTCCTTGGGGTCAACCCTGCTGTGGGAGTCTGCTGTTTCTGTGCGTTTATTTTAGTCCCCATGCTCCGCCCAGGCTGGTACCGCCTCAGGCATACCCTTTAATCATGGGGGCCTGTGTCTCCGTCCCAGTTCTGTTCCACCAGTGGCTACCACTGAAGAAGATGCTCGGCTTCCTCTGGTTTCCCAGAGAGATTTGGAGTGTCCCCTCAAAATATCCCCAGGGGTGTGAGTCCCATTTCCCACTGCTGCTCTGTGCCCTGGGGCACTGCCTCTCCCGTCCAGTTCTCTCTCAGTTGACCATCCTCTCCTTTCTCCCGTGCTGGAGAATCAGCACAGATCAGCAGCAACCCGTGCCCTGTCCACACCCCTCGAGAAAATGCCCAAGAATCTGGACTCCATGGGGGATAGGCTTCCAGACCTCGGGGCGAGAGTGGAGGGGAGTGCTGGGAGTTCAAAATTATAGGTAGAGAATATATTCAGTTTTATGCCTGGCAGGAGAGTGCCATGGCATCCTAGTAGGTGAAGCAGGTTGGGTTTTTAGAGGGTTTCTCCTGTGGGCTAAAAATGGGAGGATATTTGAACTCTGCTCATTTGTTTGTATGGAGTATACTGGGAGGCGTTCTCATGGGGAAGGGGACTCCTGTCCGCTTTGCAATGGATTTTGTACCTTTTGTTTGTATCCTTGGGGTCACAGCTTGCCTCAGCAGGGTTGATATGCATTCTTCAACCTTCTCTCTTGGGTCGGATCTGAACCATTGGCTTTCTTGCAGTCTTCTGTCCTTTAATTCTCCTTATGGTTAGGAGCCTCTGTGGAAAGCTGGCTCCAGTTGGCCATGTTGCCTTTGCCCCCTGGAATTTCCTTAATAGACTCCTTGAGATTTTCTATGTAGACAATCTGGGCATTTGTGATGAAGACAATTTTATTTATTCCTTTCCAATCTGTACATCTTTAATTTCTTTTTCTTGTTTTATTGGAGTGGCTAGAATGAGAATGGTGAGAGTGGATATCCCTTCCTTGTTCCCAATCTTAAAAGGAAAACATCTAGTCTTTCACTGTTAAGTATAATATTTCCTGTAAGGTTTTTATAGATGCTTTGTATGAGATTGGGGAGATTCCTTTCTTATTCTGGTGTACTGAGAGGTTTTTATTTTTAACCATACTTAGGCATTGAATTTCATCATTTCCTTTTCTTTCTGAATGTGATCATATGATTTTTTCCTTAGCTATTTGATATGGTGGATTGATTTATTTATTCTCAAATAAATTTATTTATTCTCAAACAAATCAATCCACCATTGATTTATTTTAGAATATCAGGACAGACTTACATACCTGGAACAATTCCCCCATTTCTAATGTGAATATTTATTACTATAATTTTTCCTGCCAGTGCTGCTTAAGCTGTATCCTGCAGATTTTGATCTATTTTCAGTTTCATTTAGTTCTATTTTTTTATATCCCTTGAGACTTCATATTTGATTCATAGATTACTTGAAAGTATGCTGCTTAATTTCCAAATGTTTGACATTTTCCTGTTTTTCATTTTTGAATTAGTTTGATTAACTTAAGGTCAGAGAACTTACTCTATATGCAATTCTTTAAATTTGTTGATTTTTTTAATGGCCTAGGTTTATGGTCCATCTTGGTGAATATTCTGTGAGCTTAAGGTAATGTAATTTTCCCTCTGTTTTATATAACACTAGTGTAATTTGCAAATAGAAATTTTATATAATTGGACCAAGCAAAAACTTGTGAAACTCCAGCACTGTCCTTTTGTTTTGTATGTAATTTGATATAGAAGGTTGAGAAGGTTGCAGAGGTGTTTGGAAAATAGTACGTTCTACCTTGAGTTTCTGTAACTTTTGTGCTTCCAGAACTCTAGAGAGTTTCTCACATCCTAGAGGGTCCCCATTTTAAGGAGACAGCTGTATGTAATCACTAGCCCCGTGGGCTCTCCAGAAATGAAGGCAGGATTGCAGTGTTTCTAAAATCTACTCTGGGGTAGAATTAACTTTGGGTGGGGACTCAGACATTGTCTTGTCTTGAGGCAGAGCTGTTTTTCCAGAACTTGAGGTCTATAGACTCTACAGTCAGGCAATCTGGCTGTGTCCCTGCCATCTGTACCCCACTCCACTCAGGGGAATGTGTCTTGGTACAGTCTGAAGACCTGCCTGCCCACCTCTTCATCCCTACCACCCAGCTGCTGCTGTCAGCTGTTCCTGCCTCAGGCTGTGGCCTCTTCCGTCATGTCTCCTTACTGTCTCGGTACTGGTACTATCTCCCCTATTACATGTACTGTCTCTTGTGTTTTTTCAGTATTGATTTCCAGTGCCCTCGACAGTGCCTGACACAGAGCAAGAGGTAAATAAACATCAAAGAAAATGCTTCTAGAACATCTTCAAGTATTTGAGACAGGTGCTGCAATCTTCCAGGTCTGGTCTAACCTGGCTCCTGGATGGGGATGGTTCTGTCTAATCCTGACTTTGTGACCCAGGAGTGACAGAGCAGGAAGAAAAGATCAGCCTGGGTTCCCTTAGGTCTTTTAATAGTTTGATGGGATGAAATTATGTTAGGGAATACCTTGGGATATTTGTACTTCTGGTCCTACAGATAATCCTGATTGGCACTTTCTTGCTTAAGTACTTGGGTTTGTGTCTCTCATCCTTGTAAAGTAGCTCTTGTTGAAAGCCCCAAAGAACTAAGTTGGAGCAATCCTCCTAACTCCCACACTTTGCAGCTATAATGGGGCTGCAGGAGATGTCTCAGTGCAGCCTTCTAAAAATTCAATTATCACAGCTAAGGCTTCTGTGCCCATATTCCACATAAAATCATATTAAAACCATTCTGACACAGTCTTAATGAAAAATATTTCATAACATAAAGGAGATAATACTTTCTCCATGTGTCCTTCATCTAACCCCTGGAATTATGGTTTTAAGGATATTCACCTCAGCTCTGTTCTGCTGGAAACACATAGACTATTTTTTCCCTTTACCTACTTTATCTAATTGAAGCAAAATAATGCAGGCTTTGTGTAAGATCATGTTTCATTGCTCTGGGTCTTTTCTTATCTAATTCAGGAGTTCGTGTAGTGTCTGCTTTAACAATTAACTGTGAAATTCAAGACAGATGAATAGAGAACACTTCCAGTCTTCTGGGGAGACTCCTCTGTAATTTACAGAAGTGTGAAGCATGCTTGGAGAGAAATGGGGGGAGCTGCTGTATCTCAGAGTGCAGTATGCACCCCACAGTGCTGTTTTTCAGAGGAAACCTTCAAGTTAAGTTTCTCTAATATCTGTTCTTATATTTTGTAAGGCTGAAATGTAATTACAGCTATGGCCAGTGGCTCTGCACTCACTTGCCTTCCTCCTGCTTGCGAGCTTCGCCTTACTGCTGGTTTATGGAGCATGCTGCTTTCTGTGGCCTCAGCAGATGTGCCTCATTACCTCTTTCTAGAGATACCATTCCTTTTCTTCCGTGAAAAGTACTAGTCTTTGAAAAGAATCTTTTCAGAACTGCAGGAAAACAGGTGGATTATGTAATATATCCCTTTTGCTTAACAGATGTACACACTAAATTGCAAAGACATTTTTGCAATTGAAGGAGTTGAGATGGGACCCAGGTCTCTGGCTGTTGGGCAGTGCTGCACACAGTTTCTTCTGATGAGCTAGCAGTCCAATGTTTCAAGGCTTCTCATAGTGGGAACCACATCATTCCTTAGAAGAATGGCACATATTTTGCAGACTGCTCTTGAAGGGAGTGAAACATTTCCATGGCCGGGAGGGTGGCTCTCTCTTATGCGCATCCTTGGATTTTCCTGCACATGTGGGCAGTGAGCTGGCTGGACTAGCCTATTGTTTGCAGCCAAGTCAAACAGGAGGTGGGAGGGTGAGAGGTGGGGGGCAAAGGAAGCCAGTACATGAAGATGGGCCACTATGAGACTTGAGGGCTTTGATGTCAAAGACAATGATGGCAGTGTTGAAACCCAGAAGAGCTGGTGTATAGATGGGCCAGCCGTGTTGTGAGAATTCTGTGTGTGTTAGAGGACAGTCCCATAGGTGGGCTTTATTCTTGCTCTATGTTTAAGATGAGGACATCCAAGCAGGGAAGATTGCTAGCCCAGAGTTCCTGAATGGGAAAGGCAGAACAAGGATTTGCTCTGTGGTGACTGCCTTTGGAGCCGGGAAGGCCATGTGAGGTGAACAGACCCTGGGTCTGACTTTGTGCTTGCCTCTGCCATGTTATTTAATTCTGAAAAGGTATGGGGGCACTGAATAATGACACCCCTGCCCAAGATGTCTGCATCCTGATCCTTGGGCTATTTACATATGTGACCTTATGTAGCAAGAGGGACTTTTTAGAATGATTAGTGAAGGGCCTTGAGATGTGAGGGTTAATCTGGGTGGGCCCAGAGGCTCTTTACGAGCAGAGAGCCTTTCCCAGCTGTAGTCAGAGGGAGATGTGACTATGGAATAGGGTGACAGAGGTGTGACGTGAGGACCTGATCTGCTGTTGATGACTTTGGAGATGGAAAAGTGGGGTCCTGGAACTGGGTGGCCTCTATGGGAAAGTGAGGATGGTGATTCTACCCTAGAGCCTGTAGAAAGAATGCTGCCCTGCCCACATCTCGATTGCAACCCACTAAGACCTGGGCTGGATTTCTGACCTCCAGAGCTGCAGGAGGTAGGTCTGTGGCAGCTCTGAGAGCAGTCGTAGCAAACTAATGCAGCAGGCCCAGGGGGGAGATGTAAGGCACCTGTTTACAGGTGGAAAAATGGGGGTCAGGAGAGTCATACCTTGGTGGGTGGGAGAGGCAGGATTCAACTCAGCCACATCCAAGCTCTTTCTGTGGTACTTCCCCCTCCTAGGGTAGGGAGTGGAGAGGCCCATGACATGTGTGGCCTTAGCTACAGGGCAGGCTGAGAGGAGACACCTGAGCCCGCCAGCTTTCTCTACACCCTGACAGGCCATCTGTTCATGTGGGCAGTGCAGGGCAAGGTGAACACACAATCTATCTTCACCACTGCATTGCCAGGCAGGAGGACGTCCCTTTTACCCACAAGGGGGTGGGTGGGTTGGATGACGGGGCAGGACCTTGTTGGCTGCCTGAGCCCAAGGCATCACATGGAAGGCACTTGGGGTGCATGTGAGTGTGTAAGAGTCATTGTGTGTCATGTGTGTGTTTATTTGGGACTCAGTGTGAGTCACAGTGGGGGGTATGTGAGGCCGTATGTGACAGTGTGTGACTGAATGTGAGAACGTTTATGACTGTTGTCTGTATGTGTTTGTGTGTGCACAAGTCAGTGCATGAGGATGTGAGGCTTCATGCAAATGTGTGTTAGTGTGAGTGTGTGAGGCCTGTGTGTAGCTGAGTATGTGTGCCCCTTTGTGTGTGTGCATATGAGTGAGTGTGAGGTGGTGGGCGCTCCCTGGAATCCATTCGCTGGCTTGCCCTCCATGCCCAGGCTGCTCAGAGGTAGCATGTCCAGATTGTCCCATACACCCTGCATTGTAGAGTGGCTCCCAGAGGATCCTTGCTGTCAGGATGGGGAGTGTCAACACCTGTCCTTATTGAGGATCCAGGCTGTGCCCCATCCCCACCGACCTCCATCAGGAGACAAGTAGAGGGCAGACAGGACTCTGCAGCCCACAGGACCCCACTCAGGCAGAGTTAGGGCCTAACATGGCTGGGTCATATCACACTAAGGCAGAGGCCACCCAGGGCATAGACAAGTGGCACCTGGTAGGGAGCAGGTGTATGCAGGGACAGTGCAGCCCAACCACCTCCTGTGGCACTAGGCCCAGTGTCCACACCAGGCAGGAACAGGAGCTGTGGGGTGCTGACCTCACAGATGTACCCTACTGGGGTGACCCCTTGCTCCCAGGATCTAGTTTACACGAGTCTCTGGTGGCTAGGGTGCTTTTACATATGACAATATTGATGTGTGTTCTTCCTGGGCCTGCTCTGGCCAGTGGAAGGGTGAGTGAAGGGCAGGGAGACCCATAAGAAGAAAGACCAGGTGCCTGTATCCTGCGGGGTTCCTGCTGCTGGACCCTGCCCCTGCTCTGCTTGCCTGGGTGATGTGAATGTCACCAGGCAAGGAGGAGTAGCCTGAGATTGTGATTTTGAATCACCCCAAGTCAGCTCTCTGCTCAGGGAGTAGGCTGGAAGGGGCCAGGTGGCTCAAGTGGAGTTGGGTTTGGTGTCTGGTGTTGGGTGGTAGTGGAAGCTCTGGAAGAAGGGAGAGCAAGAGAAAGGCCCCGGGTTCTGAGCCCCTGTGTTTCTGAGAGCTCTGAAGGTTGCATGGAGCACTGCAGGGCTGGCACCCCGAGCCCAGTGCCCACCTTCCAGTTATCTGTCCCTGCCCTGGTGTAGCAGAGAGAATGTGGCTTTGCAACTCTAGCAAGCTGTGCTGTTGGCCAGTTTCATTGCCCCCATGCACCACACAGAGAAAGTGATGGATGTGTCCTCTGCTGTGAAAGCCCAGCAAGGCAGCGAGTATGGGGCATGCACTAGGGAATGGACTGGTGGACCATCCTGGCCATGCCTGTCCTGTCCTCAGATGGGTCTCCTGTCTAATTCCCACTGGGCACAGCTCCCTATAGGCTGTAAGAAGCCTGATTCTGAGTTTGCTTCAAGGACTGATGGTGTTAATGCGCTGCGCATGCCCTGCGCTCCTTCTGCTCTTTTTCTTAGGAAAGAGGTTATCTTCTCCTTGTCCTCCATGCCCAGGCTGTTCAGAAGCAGCATTTCCAGCTTGTCTTACACACCCTGCGTTGCAGAGTGGCTCCAAGGGGACCTCACATGGGTGGATGCGGTCCCTCTGTCCCACAGGGAACTCCTGTCCTGGGGGCACAGTGAGCCACAAACGTCCCCTTGGGAGGTAGACGTGTTTGTGAACAGTGGCTGCTAGGTGTGCATTAAAACCCTTTGAGATGCTTACTTCACCTCCTCTGGATATGAACGTGCAAGTACGACTGCTGGACCACATGGTAGTTCTTGGGGATCACATGATAGTTCTTGGGAGATGACATGGTAGTTCTTGGTGGAGTACATGGTAATTGTTGGGGGATCATATGTCAGTTCTTGGTAGATCACATGGTAGTTCTTTGTTTTTTTTTTTTTGAGACAGAGCCTCAAGCTGTCACCCTGGATAGAGTGCCATGGCATCACAGCTCACAGCAACCTACAATTCCTGGGCTCAAGCGATTCTCCTGCCTCCGCCTCCCAAGTAGCTGGGACTACAGGCGCCCGCCACAACACCCGGCCATTTTTAGGTTGCAGCCATCATTGTTGTTTGGCGGGCCTGGGCTGTATTCGAACCCGCCAGCTCAGGAGTATATGGCTGGCACCTTAGCCCGTTGAGCCACAGGAGCTGAGCCACATGGTAGTTCTTTGTAGACCACATGGAGAACATGGTAGTACTTGGGGGATCACATGGTAGTTCTTGGTGGACCAATGGTAGTTCCTGGGGGATCACAAGGTAGTTCTTGGTGGACCACAGGGTAGTTCTTGGGAGATCACATGGACAACATGGTAGTTCTTGGGGGATCACAGGGTAGTACTTGGTGGACCACTTGGTAGTTCTTGGTGGACAACATGGTAGTTCGTAGGGGATCACAAGGTAGTTATTGTTGGACCACATGGTAATTCTTGGGGCATCACATGGTAGTTCTTTATATATATATATATATGTATATATGTATATATATAAATATATACATAATATATACATATTTATATATATACATATATACATATATATATACATATATACATATTTATTTTTTAAAATAAAATCATTGCTGGGTACATTAGTGCAATCAAGGGGTACAGTGTGCTGGCTTCATATACAATCTGAAATGTTTTCATGAAACTGTTTAACATACCCTTCAAAGCATTTTCTTAGCTGTTGTATGAAGACATTCGTATTCTGCATTTAGTAAGTTTCACCTGTACCCTTCAAAGATGCACCATAGGTGTGGCCCCACCAATAACCCTTCCCCTACCCTCACCTCCCCCCCTCCTCACTTCCCATATTCTTGTGCTATACTTGGGTTTTAGCCTTCATATGAAACCTTTAAATTAGCTTCATAGTAGGGCTGAGTACATTGGAGATTTTCTCTTCCATTCTTGAGATACTTTGCTAAGAAGAATATGTTCCAGCTCCATCCATGTAAACATGAAAGAGGTAAAGTCTCCATATTTCTTTAAGGCTGCGTAATGTTCCATGGTATACATATACCACAATTTATTAATCCATTCGTGGATCGATGGGCACTTGGGTTTCTTCCATGACTTAGCAATTACGAATTGGGCTGCAATGCACATTCTGGTACAGATGTCTTTGTTATAATGTGATTTTTGGTCTTCTAGGTATATACCTAGTAAAGGAATTATAGGATTGAAT
>CAUYRH010082272.1:0-21926 GCA_963574655.1 Perodicticus potto
GTTTTTATAATTAGCTGGGCATTGTGGCGGGCGCCTGTAATCCCAGCTACCTGGGAGGCTGAGGCAAGAGAATCGCTCAAGCCTAAGAGGTGGAGGTTGCTGTGAGCTGTGACTCCACAGCACTCTATGGAGGGTGATAGAGTGAGACTCTGTCTCAACAACAACAAAAAAAACCCAAAAGTTTTTATAAAATAAAAATAGTTACAGCGTTGGCCCTGTGCACCAGGTTGGTGGGTTTGAAACTGGCCCAGGCTTGCTTAACAAAAAGTAAAGAAATAAAATAAAAATGAGGAAATTTTGGGCAGTGCCTGTGGCTCCAGGAGTAGGGCACTGGCCCCATATACTAGAGGTGGTGGGTTCAAACCCAGCCCCAGCCAAAAAAAAAAAAAAAAAAGAGGAAGTTTTCTTTATTTTGTTCTTTATATTTTTATTTTGTAGCAATAAGGTCTTACTATTGCCCAGTCTGGACTTGAACTTCTGGCCTCAAAATAGCTTCCTGGGTTGGCCTCCCAAAGGACTAGGCCAATGAGCCACTATACCCAGCCTAGAAAATGAAGATGTTTTAAAAATTATTATTATTATTATTTTTGAGACAGAGCCTCAAGCTGTCACCCTGGATAGAGTGCTGTGACATCACAGCTCACAGCAACCTCCAGTTCCTGGACTCAAGCGAGTCTCTGCCTCCGCCTCCCAAGTAGCTGGGACTACAGCTGCCTGCCACAACGCCCGGCCATTTTTTGGTTGCAGCCGTCATTGTTGTTTGGCGGGCCCGGGCTGGATTTGAACCCGCCAGCTCAGGTGTACATGGCTGGCACCTTAGCCGCTTGAGTCACAGGCGCCGAGCCTGTTTTAAAAATTATTAGCACACTTTTTTTTTTTTTTTTTTGGTGGTTTGCTGGCAAAACACAATTATATTTTTCTCTGCTAGAGTTTTAATATCATAAAAATAGGAGTTTGACCAAAGATCAATGTACAGATGAATATACAATGTAGTGTCTATTTTTTCCTGTATATCAATCACAATAACTTAACTTTCAGATTTTTTTAACTTAACAGAAAAATAACTTAAAATAATGACTAGCTATACCTAATATCTGTTTCCATTAGTAGTCTAGGTATAATTGTTAAAAATGAATACATTTTTTCCACAAGGTAAAATGATTTGTGTTCCAATGTTAAACATTTATAGAACTAATATTAAGGGTTTAAGAAAATGATATAAGTTCTAAGAAAGTTGTGGAGAGTTTACAAAGGATGGGCCTTGTAAAGGGACTTTTATGTGTAACTGAATAATCTATGCCCATCACCCTCTAGTTCTAGACCATTAGGCAAGTAACTTAATTCTTCTGTGTGTCACTTTCCTAATCTGCAAAGTACAAATATCAGCACCACCTTTACAGTGAATGATGTTGATGTTAGCAAAGGAGTCAACAGCATGCCCACAGACACCAGTCCTTTAATAAGGCAAGAGTTTGTCAAACCACCACCATTTCTTCTGATTACCAAAGCATGTGGATCTAGCTTCAGTTAGCAACTGAGAATCCTAATTTATTCTCTGGACCATTTTACAAAATACTCCCTCTAATTTATTGTCTGATTTTGTACTGTATCAAAGGCTCCAGTGAGAAGTTATACTTGAAGAAGAGAGAATGTAAGTTAATGGCTTCTAGATACTGGTTTGATGGCAAGTTGTGATTCTGGGTTAGTTTCAGTGGGGTTCTGATATAGTCTCCACCTGTAGTGGCTTATCTGTTTGCCCTTTTTTCTTAAATAATATCACCCCTCAGTGAATTAGTACAAACTCCATGGAAAACAATCTGAAGATTCCTGAAAAAACTAAAAGTCAGCCAACCTTTTGACCCACCAATGCCACTGCTGGGTATTTACACAAAGAAAAAATAAGTCATTTATCAAAAAGACACCAGCTTAAAATGTTTATTGCAGCACAATTCACAATTGCAGAGATGTGGAATCAACCTAAGTGCCCATAAATTCATGAGTGGATTAACAAAATATGGTATATGTATGTCACGGGATACTACTCAGCCATGAAGAAGGATGAGTCATTGCCTTTTGTAAAAATCTGGATGGAACTGGAGACTATAATCCTAAATGGAGTATCTAAAGAATGGAAAAATGGACAACGCATGTACTGACCATTAAACTGGAACTAACCAGTGAGATGTGCACATTCGTGCACAAAGGAAAAACTTGTGGAAAGCAACTAGGGAATAGGGATGAGAAGCCAAAGGGTATAAACCAATATAATGGGTACTATGAACACTATTTGGGTGACAGGCACATCTATAGCCAGGACTCATGCGTTACAAAAACTGATCCATTATAACCTAAAACATTTATACTCCCTTAATATTTATATTGATATGTTATTATTATAAATGTTCTAAAGATTAAATACAATTCATAATAATCTAAGGGTTACAATGTGATGCTATCAGAAATCACTGAATTTCCCTATCAATTGTTGAATTTTTTTTTTTTTTTGAGACAGAGTCTGACTATGTCACCCTCTGTAGAGGGCAGTGGCATCAAAGCTCACAGCAACCTCAAACTCTTGGGCTTAAGCAATTCTCTTGCCTCAGCCTCCTGAGTAGCTCGGACTACAGGTGCCCACTACAATGCTTAGCTATTTTTTTTGGTTACAGCTGTCGTTGTTGTTTAGCAGGCCCAGGCTGGGCTCAAACCCGCCAGCCTAGGTGTATGTGGCTACCACCGTACTCACTGAGCTATAGGTGTCAAGCCCAATTGTTGAACTTTTATCAGATTTTAACCATGGCTCTTCTAAGTTTTTATCGTTTACAGTAGTGACTCTTCTCTAAAGGCATCTACAATCAGATTCATAAGAAAAACAGCAAGTACTCTATAATAACCTTAAGATCAATGAACTAAATAAAAATTTCCCAAACTCTAATGAAAAATCTAATAAGTTCATAAAACTGCTACTAAGGTCAAAGAGAACATATATCTATATATGTGTGTAACATATACATATATGTATAAACACATGTAATAATTATAATTATTATGACTTTTATTTGAAACACTAGTGTTTCTTTACTTAAATGTTTTGTTTTCCAGATTTAGGGGATCTTTCTCAAAGTATCTATAGTTTACAGCAATTTCATAAAGTATACTTTTAGAACCAAAGGTAAAAACATTTACCTATAGATTGGACTGGGTCCTAAATTCTTCTAGGTTCTTACAATCCAGTTTTCTCCCATGGAAGTACTAAGAATACACATTGCTCTTTCCTGAAGACCTATAAATTGATGTGAATTTTGAAAGGCAAGCCTCCTGCCTAATATATGGACAACACAGAGAGGTCACAAATCTGCCCGATGCCATAACCAGAGGTACCTGAACTTCAAATGCTGACCTCATCCTATAGACAGCTTTTCCCAAGATCATTGAAATAAGACTCCATGTATCAGTCTCTTCCCTTCCTAATACCTACCTTTTCCACGTGAAAGAACCTGATGTAAAACTTCTTTATTTTAATTTTAAAAATGTTATTTTGGAGATGGAAGTCTTTCTGTGTTGTCCAGGCTGGACTCAATCTCCTGGGCTCGGGTATTCTCAAGTGGCCTTGGCCTTGGCCTTTCAAGTAGCTAGGACTACAGGTATGTGCTACCTCATCTGGCAAAAATCCTTCAATCCACCTGCTGGGTAACCATGATAATATCTCTAACACAATATTTTGTTCTAGTTATATTAATTGCCTCTTTTATAGAGTTGGCACTTTCTGCTTTAATTCAACTCTGTTAAAACAGTGCTATTCATTGATAACAAGTCTCTCTCAATTTTCTCATAATCTTTTGTTGTTTAACCTTAGGCTTGGTTCTTGGTAAAAAAACCACTGTACAATCTAAATTTATTATATTGTTAGTAATTATTTTTTGGTATTATGGTCTTTAAGCTCTGTTCTTCCTGCCTGTTTAGTCTTTTTTTTTTTTTTTTGAGACAGAGCCTCAAGCTGTCACCCTGGATAGAGTACTCACAGTAACCTCCAACTTCTGGGCTCAAGTGAGTCTCCTGCCTCTGCCTCCCAAGCAGCTGGGACTACAGGTGCCCGCCACAATACCTGGCCATTTTTTGGTTGCAGCCGTCATTGTTGTTTGGCGGGCCCGGGCTGGATTCGAATACCGCTCAGGTGTATGTGGCTGGTGCCTTAGCCTGTTGAGCCACAGGCGCCGAGCCCTGTTTAGTCTTATTAAGGCCATTCTTCCAATAGGATGTTAGCCTAACACCTCTGATTGCTAATACCTGTGGGATTATTAGGATAAAATTCAATTCTGGACTTCAGAGCAACTCATCCTGAGAATAATTTTCTTTCTATCCTCTTTGTTTCTCAAATGTGGTCCAGAGTTTGACCCTGGCTTCCTTGCCGGCTCCTCAATGACAGGTCACCAGGATAGGTCCATCACAGCATCGAGGGACAATTAATTTGACTTCAAGATGGTCAATCAATGATGGTTTCAAAGAAAAATATTAAGCAAAAGGGTGAAATGTGAAGGTCATTCTTGTTACCCAACTAGGTCAAGGGGCCAGAGGGGAAAAGCATTCATGGCACATAGCACCAACATTAAGAATTGAATTTTCCACAAGCCCAGCTGCTGAAACAACCTGCTATGACTCTAAAACAAGTTCTACCTACTACCATCACTCTCCAGCCAGAGCTTCCCCCCTCCCAAAAGCTTCTCTCTGGCCAACGAATTTTCTTTCAAAACAGTAAATGACATTTCTCTTTCAAATAAAACCCCAACCTTCTCTTTATTTTTCAGACATACCAAAGATGACCTTGGTATGTTTGTATACCCCAAATTGCAATTCTGTGATTCCCAGATAAAAAGTTTAATTTACAGATTCATCTTATCTTGTTGAATAAATATTTAAAAAGACTTTATTTTGACTTAAACAGTTACCTGTAAATAAATCATTATCACTATTACCCACTGTGATTGGTTGGTGGGCTTCCTAAAAAATGTATTGGTCATAGAAATAAAATAGAATATGGAAGTAAAGAAGTGGATCCAAAATAAAAGATAAGTACATATATTTTAAATCAAACATATTAACAAAGAAAAAGATAAGTATATTTCGATAGTAGTAGAGTAAGGGCATTCTAACAAGTAGGACACTTCCAGAAAGAGCAAAACCACGGGTACAGGCAGAATGGGAAATGAAAACCCCATTCTTGGCCAGGGAAAACAGACCCTGCCCCTGGGGTGGGACCCTGGTGCATGGGTGCAAATGTGGGAAATACCAGGCTACAGAGTCCTGTGATTATCAGACACCTAGGGGAAGGGGTAGACACAGAAGTGGTAGTGGTAGAGAAATAAGATGATAGGGAAGCACCTCCTGTAATTTGGAGGAAAATAATTTAAAAAGATAAGGAGAAAGAGGGAAGAAAGGCATGCACCTTCACCAACATCACTATTTGGTGAACTTGGCCAAGTTCAAAAGGCAATTCTCCTGCCTAAGACTTGGACGACACAGAGAGTTCACCAATCTACCTGATGCCAGCTATGACATCTAATATATGCCCAACATACATATATATTGCTCTGCAATGCATATATTTTGGGGATATATTTTGGATCTCATATCGATTTCTGCAATGCCTCTATGAGTTAGGCTATATTTTACTACTTTGTGGAAAACAAAACTGAATTTCAGAGAGGTTATATAATTTCCTGAAAGCTATTGATAGAGCAAAACTTGTATGTGAACCAGCCCAGTATAATTCCAAAGCCCTTTTTCCTCTTCAATACATGAGTCTTTCATTAAAAAAAAAAAAAAAAGAATTAAAATCTGTGAAGAAGAAAACAGTTGAATCTAAGCACCATTCGTTTTAACCGTGGTGATTGTTAACTCATCAACATTTGCTAAGAATTAATGAATTGTTAATAGAATCCTAGAAGTACTATCTATCACCTTTGCATATGCCTACTTCAACAGAGCTTCTTAATTTAACTCGAGGGTATTTCAATTGTGTGGCTTCTCAGAAGCTTCATTTAATAGGGCGTGGCCTGGAAATTTTCCAAGACCTCTCCAGGTAGCCCTAACTCCAAGAAATCTTACTCTTTGCAATATTAAAAAGTAGGAAGACTATCACCGAGTACATATTGCTTATATGTCTTGCAAATTATTAATGGTGCACACTACCGGAAAAGCAGATGAAATGCAAAGAAACAAAAAACCCTGTCTATTTGAAAAACAAAGTAGGTTGCATACTGTACATGACCACAGACTTTAGAAGCTCTGCCTTTTTCCTCTATGTTTGCCTATTTTTTAAAAACACTAATGAAACTGAATAGCTCAAGGGCATTATAGAAAAGCAAATGAGACTGATACTCTAATTAGAAGCAATTTGAACTAAACAACTTACACTGTGGCCCAGAGTGCTTCATAAAGTGGAAATTAAAACTTCAAGAAAAAATAATGACTAGTATGTACAGGGGCACGTGAATATTTACCAATAATACTAGTCATGTAAGAATTAGGCCAAGTGGGCAGAGCCTGTGGCTCAGTGGGTAGGGTGCCGGCCCCATATACAGAGGGTAGCAGGTTCAAACCCGGCCCCTGCCAAACTGCAACAAAAAAATAGCTGGGCATTGTGGCGGGTGCCTGTAGTCACAGCTACTCGGGAGGCTGAGGCAAGAGAATCGCCTAAGCCTAGGAGTTGGAGGTTGCTGTGAGCTGTGTGATGCTACGGCACTCTACTGAGGGTGATAAAGTGAGACTCTGTCTCTACAAAAAAAAAAGAATTAGGCCAAGTTGCACATTTTGTCCCCAGAGAATATATGAATAAATAAGAAAAACAAGGAAGAAAAAGGAGGAAATTATGCAAACGAAGACCTATAACATTTCATAGCCATTCTTCCCAGCACAAAGTAAATGTATTATGCTAAGCAAAAAACAAAAAGTGATCTGAAATTATTTCCTTTAGTTTTTTAAAAAAATAATCCTGAAGGTTATCTATTAATTCTTCTTAGATAATCATGATAACTCACATGTATAGTTATTTTTCTTTGATGTTACATACTAACAAAAATATAAATTAGGTGGAAATCTAATGAATTCCTATGCTTTATATTCAGAATTTCAAATGTTTACACGACTTCACAGATCATCTAAGTGTTTCTCAAAGTCTATTCCAGAGACTATTTGAATCAGAATCAGTCATGATGATTAATAAGAATGCACATTCCCAGAAGTCAGACCAAACAAGTGGAACTAAAGTCTCTCATTGAAATGTATCACGGCAGCCTGCTAACTTTGAATGCCTACACCAGGCATGCTCAAACACCATGAAAAACTGAGATGAGTACCCATGGCCTTCTTTCTCCCTTGCCCAAGTTCAGGGGATCATGTTTAAATACCCACGGTATGGACCAAGTGTTTTGTGTACTTCTGGAAATCTTATATTTGAGGTCCTAATCCCTAATGTGATGGTATTGTAAAGTGGAGCCATTGAGAGGTAATTAAGTTTGGGGGAGATCACGTAGGTGGAGAGCCCATGATGTGATTAATGCCTTTGTAAGAAAAGGAAGAAACAGCAGAGATTCCTCTTTTCATCATTCAAAGACATAGGAAGAAGGCAGCCACCTACAAGCCAGGAAGTGAGCCCTCATCAGAGCACATCCATGCCAGCACCTTGACCTTGGACTTCCCGGACTCCAGAACTGTGAGAAATAGGTATCTGTTATTTAAGCTGTCCAGCCTATGATATTTTATTACAGGAGCCTCATCTGTCTAAGATATCCACTTTAAACTTGTCATTGGTGTAATTTTATGTGATTAGAACATGTTTTTGTCTTTCTTTTCATATCTGCTGTCCATAAAATCATGATCATAAAATGAATTTTATTGACTTGGCACCCCTAGCTAGGCTGCCACAATTGACATCTGGCCTGGGCCAGCCAAACAACAATGACAACTACAACAAAAAAATAGCCGGGCATTGTGGTGGGCACCTGTAGTCCCAGCTACTTGGGAGGCTGAGGCAAGAAAATCATTTAAGCCCAAGAGTTTGAGATTGCTGTGAGCTGTGATGCCAAAACACTCTACTGAGGGCGACATAGTGAGACTCTGTCCCGAAAAAAAAATAAATAAAATTTTAAAAATGCATTTTTATTGTACCTATTTCTGTATTTTTTTTTCCAAACAAGAGTCCTACTGTGTCTTACTGTGTCATCACAGCTCACAGCAACCTCAAACTCTTGGACTACAGGCACCCACCACAAAGCCCAGCTATTTTTTTTTATTGTTGTAGTTGTCATTGTTGTTTGGCAGGCCTGGGCTGGGTTCTAACCTGCCAGCTCTAGTGTATGTTGCCAGCGCCCTAGCTGCTGGGCTACAGGTGCCGAACCCCTATTTCTATATCTTATCAGTGGAGGAATGTTAACAGTTTGTAGGAATCAGACACATAGGCATTTGGGATTTGTAAGACCTGTGACTGTCAGATTTTAAGTTTTATGAAGTTAATACAGCCTTCAGATTTAATCATGTATGATCGTTCAAACCTGGGAAAGAGCACTGCAAGAATTTAAATTCAGTCCTGGCTCAGTGCTTTTTCTTTTTCTTTATGCAATGTCATCTCTAGCAATAGTAAAAATACTATACAACTTATGTCATATAAAGAGAGTGTTAATGATAATTTGAAGTAAGAACAAATATATCTATGAAGGCCTGTGGAGCTATTGTTTTTTATTCAAGCAAATAAACCGTAAAGGAGATTAGTTTTAATGTTTTGATAAAGAATTGCAGACTAGAAAGGATCTTAAAAATAATAAAATTTGAGGCTCGGCACCTGTAGCTCAGCCAGCTAGGGCACCAGCCACATACCCTGGAGCTGGTGGGTTTGAACCCAGCCCAGGCCTGCCAAACAACAATGACAACTACAACCAAAAAATAGTGGGGCATTGTGGCAGGCGCCTGTAGACCCAGCTCCTTGGGAGGCTGAGGGAAAAGAATCACTTAAGCCCAGGAGTTTGAGGTTGCTGTGAGCTGTGATGCCACAGCACTCTATGGAGGGCAACAAAATGTGACTCTGTCTCAAAAAAAAAAGAAAACTAATAATAAATAAATAATATTTGACTTTCTTATTTTACAGGTGAGGAAACTGAGGCTGAGGCATATCAAGTTACTTCTCCAAAGTGTATAATGGCAGAATTGTATCTACACACAAGATTTTGGCTCACTTAATGCTCTTTCCTTTCTCCCTGTCACTTATAAGTTCTGTCCATGCTCTAGTAATATAACGTGGTGAACTCCTAACTAAGGAAGGAACCAGGCGTGACACGGATTAGAAGGACAAACTTGTGGGAGGCGGGCTAACCTTAAGTGCAGGGTGGCCCAGCTATTTGTGAAGGTTATACACAACAGGTGTGGAGAGTTAAGGTCATTCCATATGAGGGCCGCATGCGTAAGAATTGCCACGTGCTCTTTCCTCAGGCGTTCTTTCCCCCGACCCTCATGAAGAAATACTAAGCATCAATGTTTAACACATGCTTACGGTTCGGCGCCTGTGGCTCAACGGGCTAAGGCGCCAGCCACGTACACCTGAGCTGGCGGGTTCGAATTCAGCCCAGGCCCACCAAACAACAATGACAGCTGCAACCAAAAAATGGCCAGGCGTTGTGGCGGGTGCCTGTAATCCCAGCTACTTGGGAGGTGGAGGCAGGAGACTCGCTTGAGCCCAGGAATTGGAGGTTGCTGTGAACTGTGATGCCATGGCACTCTATCCAGGGTGACAGCTTGAGGCTCTGTCTCAAAAAACAAAACACATGCTTACTAGTGAGTGACTGATCTTATCTCATTCCAGAACACTGAGTTACGTGGGGGACTGCCCCCCAAGTCACAAAACATCTCTAGGCTTGCCAGGAGACTGTGCAGTTCTCAGCGTTTCCTTTTAATGTGATAAGAATTGGTAACTGTCCTTTGCAAGCATGGTGTCCAGTCCTCTATAATAACATAATCTGGGAGCTGGACTAGTACTTCTCAAACATCAATGTGCGTGAATCTCCTGCCATTTAAAATAATGTAGATTTTTGAGTTAGTAGATCTGGGATGCTACTTTTTTTTTTTTTTTGAGACAGAGTCTCAAGCTGTCGCCCCCAGTAGAGTGCCGTGGTGGTGTCACAGCGCTCAGCAACCTCAAACTCTCGGGCTTAAGCGATTCTCTTGCCTCAGCCTCTCAAGTTGCTGGGACTATAGGTGCCCGCCACAACACCCAGCTACGTTTTTGTTGTTGTTGTCATTGTTGTTTAGCAGGCTTGGGCTGGGTTCGAACCCTTCAGCCTCCGTGTATGTGGCCGGCACCCTACCCACTGAGCTATGGGTGCCGCCCGGATGCTACATTTTTAAACAAGCTTCCACTTGATGTGTAGCGAATTCCTATACTTGAACGTTGCCTTGGCGTCCATGTTGAGTGGCAGGTAGACTTTCTCATACTAGAATCAGGATTTAGTCTCCTTGACGCAGTGTCTAATTCTCTACTCCCTCCCAGTCGCTCAGTTTGGTTGACCAGATGCCTGCCTTATGTAACCACCTCCCTGTGGGACACTTATACATACCCTATTTGACTTGTCCCCCAGACTCCCATCCCCCACATGGACTGTGCAGATATGCCACAGTGACCTTGTCTCAGTCACAGCGTGACACCACAGAGCGAATGCCTGCTGGCTTTAGACACCAGTGAGAGGTCTCCTTGGGTGACCTGCGTGGGTAGTGCCTTAGACTCCAACAGGAGTTGTGGCCCACAGGCCCTTCTATCTCCCTTGCTCCCTATCTGCCGGTTGTGCACGCCTGTTCCACAGGGCTCCCTCCTTCCCATTGGCCCTCTTCTCTCTGGGATCTGTGAGGAATACACGGCTTCTGGTATTTTTGTGTTGTTTCCGTTTTGGTGTGCTTCCGTGTTTGTGTCCCCCTGAGTGACATATCTAAACCCAACTCTCCCCCTGATCAGGACTCTTCTAGAGAGTGGCTATGGTGGTAGGAATATACCGCACACAGGTCAGACAAGAGTCGTGAGAGTGTCAGCCAACATAAGCAAGTTGCTGTGAAATACACACTTGGTTACATATTGAACACTTAGACATTCGGCCATCCACCAGGATTAAAAAGGTATCCTGTGAAAGATACACTCTAAACATTGATGACCACCTCCGCAGAGCCTCACGAGGGTACAGCTAGACTATATAGTCACTCTCAAGAGAGAGACCATAAGGCCAAATTAGCAAGAAATCACACATAGTGTCTGTGCTGCGGCTCTCTAGGTTACCCTTGGAGTAGCAGCACCACGATGATGGGTTAATTGAGGCCCCTTTCTCCTTGAGGATCACTTTCTTCTAGCAAAGGGAAAAGGATCTGCTTTGATTATAACAGAGGTTTAGGTTTAAATGCTTTCCAAGAGATGGCTTCTATAAACATGCGTGTTTTCCTTTAGTCAGCTTCATCAATTTAGGCTTAATTGAGAAATTCAAAAAAGGTTAATAATCTGATGCTTAATCATGAAAAGTGTTTACTCCTTAGTTGTCATAAAAAAAACTAATAAAAAACATAGGTGGATTGGCTGGGTGTGGTGGCTCACGCCTATAATCCTAGCACGCGGAGAGGCCAAGACAGGTGGATTGCTTGAGCTCAGGAGTTCGAGACCAGCCCAGACAAGAGTGAGACCCCTTCTCTAGTAAAAATAGAAAAATAGATGTAAGAGGATTGCTTGAGCCTAAGAGTTTGAGGTTGCTGTGAGCTATGATGATACCATGGCATTTTACCCATGGGGACAGAGAGAAACTCTGTCTTAAAAAAAAACAAACAATAGATGGATGGATTATTATTTATACTTGACTAACAAATTATATCAAAAGGCTACTAATTGGAAAGAACAACACTATTACTCCACAATCAAAGACATAGTATAATACCTAAGTTGAAAATACTTCTTAGAGCTAATTTAATGTATTTTGCAAAGAAGGGCCTGAATCTGTTGGAATAAAGAACATAGATGTTCATTTAAGGAGGAAAACTATTTCATTAACATTCATAACAAAAAATAATTAATAAATGGATTTGAACACCATGCATTCCTTATTAACAAAGACCAGACATTTATTCCACGAACATTTATTCAATGACTACCATGAGTCAGAATGCACAAAAGCCCCTGTAACTCAAATAGAAGCCAGGTTCCTAACTCCTAAAAATCTACCAGAAAAGAGATGAACTATGATCCCATGTAAATACATAAATATTTCTTAAAGACATCAAATATGGCCTTCTTAAGTCCCTTTGCATTTACTAATCCCATTGCGAGAAAAATATGTTGTACACTCCTTTTAACAGTCAGCAAGAAAAATGGGACCAAGACTTACTTACAGCAACCAAAACAATAACCTAGTGTTAAGAAAATTATCTGGCCGGTGTGGTGGCTCATGCCTGTAATCCTAGCAGTTTGGGAGGCCAAGGCAGGTGGATTGCCTGAGCTCACAGGTTGGAGACCAGCCTGAGCCAGAGCGAGACCCTGTCTCTACAAATAGCCAGGCATTGCTGCAGGCACCTGTAGTCCCAGCTACTCAGGAGGCTGAGACAAGAGAATCTCTTGAGCCCACGAGTTTGAGGTTGCTGTGAGCTTTGATGCCGTGGCACTATACTGAGGGTGACAAAATGAGACTCTGTCTCAAAATTAAAAAAAAAAAAATCCAAAACTTGGCAATGTGAAATAGAGCAATATGACCTTTCAATGTAATATACACTATTGTATGGAAGGTTTGCCCAAAGACTACTTCATTCTCTGAGTGAACATACCTGGGCTTGACTTTGCTATTTCACTCTTTTATTAGAGTTCAGACCTTGTGACTAACGTGCTTGCTTACAGATTTCCATTTGGTAGAAATGGTAACCACAAAGGTTATGGCTTAACTGTTTTGTAGGATATTAGCAATTTATTTTTAACATTCCACAACCTCTGGCCTCCAAAATACCTGCAAAATGGTCTTTGAAGAACCTTAATCATTTTACGGGGCCCCTAATTGATAACATATCCATGACAAATATTTATATTGGTATGAGTCGCTTTAAAAATTTTTGAAAATTATAACTAAAATAATATTACATATCTATTACTCTAAAATTCATTTCTTTTCTTTTATTTTTTTTTTGAGACAGAGTCTCACTTTATTGCCTGCAGTAGAGTGCTGTAGCATCACAGCTCACAGCAACCTCCAACTCCTGGGCTTTAGACGATTCTCTTGCCTCAGCCTCCCAAGTAGCTGGGACTACAGGTGCCCCCCACAATGCCCAGCTATTTTTTTGTTGCAGTTTGGCCGGGGTTGGGTTGAAACCTGCCACTCTCAGTATATGGGGCTGGCACCCTACCCACTGAGCCACAAGTGCTGCCCTCCTCTAAAATTCAATAAGAAAAATAAAGTGGGCTGGGTACAGTGGCCCATGCCTGTAATCCTAGCACTCTGGAAGGCTGAGGCAGGTTGATGGCTTGAGCTCAGGAGTTCGAGACCAACCTGAGCAGGAGTGAGACCCTGTCTGCACTAAATAAAGAAACAAAAATGAAAAACTGAGGCAACAGGATTGCTTCACCCAAGAGTTTGAGGTTTCTGTGAGCTATGACGCCAGCGCACTCTAACAAAGGGGATAAAGTGAGACTCTGTCTCACAAAAAAAAAGAAAGAAAGAAAAAGAAAAAGAAAGTGTTCTCTGATTAATTTAGTCATCATTGACTAAATATCCTTTGTATTCTAATAACATTGTCCCTCATTTCATATTTAATATATAGACTGATGCCTTTTTCTGTGTATGACCTCTCTTCCCAAATAGATTTTAGAATGTCTACTTGTCTGCATCTTTTAACATACTTTAAATTAGAATATCTACTTTAACATTCTCAATACCATATTGAGAATATGTAAATTCTCAATATTTATCTTGTAAGTAAACTGAGTGAAATACAACATTACTGTGCCAAAAGCCAGTATGTCCAAATTGGTTCTTACTGAGGATGTGTTAGATAATTCTAACAAAATACAACTGGCTGTAAGGAAAACAGAAGAAAGAAGTGGTGAGATTTGCATTTTCCTATGTGTAACTCTACGTGCCATGTCTTGTTTGAGGAATAAATTAAATTTTTAAGGACGAAAAAGGGGGGGGAAAAAAAGAAAGAAACAAAACAAAACTGCAAGCACCCATAGCAAGGTAGCATATAACAATTAAAAGCCAAGAGAAAGAACGAAAAGAAAGCGATTGGCTCAGAATGAAAATGCTAACATGTGATCAAATTAAAACATTGATTATAGTGAGCGTCAAAGACTTCCTAGGTTTGCTGTGGCTGTGTACAGTAGTGATAAGGAAAAGTTAACCAAAAAATAAAGCGGAATAATTATCTCTTGACTTTCAGTATCATCATATTGCTATTAGATACAGACATTCTATGTAGCATATAACCTTATTTTCCCTCTTTCTAAGCCCTATATCAGTATATGCAGGATATTATACATTCAACATGTATTATTAAATTACCAGTTTTTTGTGATCTTCAGTCCAAAGGTTTGTGGCAATTCCATTTCTTCGTTTAAAATTGTTCAGAAGGATAGAGATGACTGGACCAAAAAAAAAAAAAAAAGCAAAAAACAAAAAATAAGGAGGTAAATCATCCAAGAGTACTGATAAAATGAATCATTCGTAAACAAAGTGATCTTCCAAGCCTTATTTTCAAAAAGCTTAAGATGCTGTACAGAGTTGTCAAACATGAAACATTCACATCCCTAAGAAATAGAAGATGACATGCAACCAAATATATCAAGCATGTTTAATTAAAGACTTCATGAAAAAGTCACATAAACAATTGTTTCAGAGCTAGCAAATACCCTTGTATTACTCATTTGATGTTCACTTCTTCACAAAGACATGGTTTTTCTTATGATGTGTGATCATGCCAAATCACATGCTGAGAACACTCACAACAGTTTGGCAATGTAGCTAAATATTTGTACAATTTCATTACAATGTTGATTTTTGTGAATCTATTGAATAAATGTCTCTCTTGTAGCATTTGCTTAGGATTGCTCCTTTTATTTCACAAACGGAGCCTCCTCATATCTACACAAAGGCTAAAGAAAAGTAACACTGGTGTCTTAAAAGAGGGTCCAGAAATGACTCAGGATATCATTTACTGTCATACTTCAACCCAAATCATACACATAACACCCATCGTCACCCAGCCTAATGCTCTTTTGATTTTGCCTTACAGGAACGTGTGGGGGAAATGTTCAAGAAAATGGTGTTTGAAAAATGTTTTAGTCACAGTGTTAAGGAATCTTCAGCACGTCCCAGGGTAGGGCTCACTTAACCAGCTGCACCGACCTCTCCTTTTGCTCTTAACGGCAATATCCATCCTCCCCATCTAATCTGTCTCCTGGTGACACTCATTATAGGGTCCCTGCTACCTGCACTATCCTCTGCCAGTACAGCCCAACATTTCTTAGTCTGGAGATCCAGGTCATCTGTGGTCCTTGGGGATTTATTTAGTGTTTAATGAAATCAGTATTTGCCTGCCTTTCCAAGTCACTTAGCTACTTTAGATATGTTTAAGAAAAACGTTAAAGAGTTCTTTTAATTTGGCTGAAGTTCCCAGCAATTCTAGTCTACTTATAGTTCTAGCATTTGGGTACCTGATCTATCGGGAGTTCCTTGTTGGACTAAGCCCTTGTTTTACAATTGGACCTTATCTGCACACACAGGACTCAATAAGTGGGGTCACTGTGACTCCAGACAACACCTACATCTCACTTATTCTAAATCTGACTATGGTACCTTGTCCCATATAAAAACAAAAAGGCACCATTTGACAGTTTTGCCTTTAAAAGATGGGTCCTGAGTAATCCTAGCACTCTGGGAGGCCGAAGGAGATAGATTGCCTGAGCTCACAAGTTTGAGACCGGCCTGAGCTGCAGCCAAACCCCCATCTCTAAAAATAGCTGGGCATTGTGGTGGGTGCCCGTAGTCCCAGCTACTTGGGAGGCTAAGAGAATCGCTTGAGCCCAAGAATTTGAGGTTGCTATGAGCTGTGACGCCTTGGCACTCTACAAAGGGGGACTAAGTGAGACTCTGTCTCAAAGAAAAAAAATGGATCCTGAGAATAATGCAAAAAGTGCAATAGATAAGAAAGATAAAAAGGGCGATGTATTTTGGTAAGAAATATGAAAAGGATATGTAACATTTCATTTAGAAGACAACTTCTGATAATACTTGATGATATGTCTTCCTTCCCTTATTTATCTAAGAATTATAATTCAGAAGTTGTTGTCATTGACACAGTAACATGTAATTTTCAAATATAATTTTTTTTTTCAGATTTGGCTTATAATAATGAGGACTAGTTTTGCCATAATCGTCATATGCAGGACACTTTCCATACATAGAATGAATTAAATATGAATCTCTGAGGTTTTAACAAAAATCTAAAGCATGGACACTATATCCAATGTGCTGGAAATGCAACTATTTAAAATTATTCTAAAATTTAAAGTGTCATTTAAAAATATTCAAAGGAGCACATCACTTTAAAATATTCTTTTAAAGAGAACAGCAATAAAAATCTTTGAAGACTTCTGTCCTAAGAGATCTCTCTCCTCTCTATTTCAATTTCTGCTCTGTGCTTGGAAGCGAATTGACACAGAGCTTCGACTCCCTGAGGAAAGATCAACCTTGGTTCTTCTTACTTGTCACCAGTAAGGTGAAATTTTTCCCAAGAAATTACTTTCTATTTTCCCTGGGGAACAAGGTAAAATAAGTCTTCTTTTTACTTGGGCTGGAACTGAAGGCCATTTGTACCTAAGATAAAGCTTCATTTTCCATGCCTACGTTTCCTAAGTTCAGAGCTCAGAACAATTATTTTTGTCAAACAAATATTACCTGGGATATGTTTATCCTAAACGATATTGTTTGTCTGAAATTGCATTAAACAGAGCATCCTGTATTTTTATTTGCTTAATCTGGCAACCCTACAAACAGATCTACTAAGTATTAATATTATCTTACACTTACTAGTTGCCTGATGACTGTGTGCTAGCAAAAGGCAGGATATTTTAGTATTATTAGTTTTCTAGAATCTCTGAAGTTAAGGGACATTTCAACAGTTTTTTTTAAAGAAAAGGTAAATAATGACCTATTGTTAACTCCAAATAATGCTTTGGTTTGGAAAAGGAAAAACACTGATTCTGTTTTTTCAAAGCACACACCTTGGCAATCCGTGAGGAAGTGAGAAGGACACTCCCCGCTAAGCTGTTCAACTGTGCTCATGTCCCTCCCACATTTCTCACCATATGAGCACACCATAAGGAAAGCCTCCAAGAACCTTCAGCTACCTACCCCCGGTCCCAGAGGAAATGGTCAAAAACAGCCAGCCTTCTAATTTGAGTTAATTGCCTCGTTGGTTTGCCTTAATCAAATGTCAAAGCAATCCATCTGATACCAATGCTTTGGGGCTGTTTTAGATAGCTAGGTTTATGAACCACCCTGGGCCTTGCAGTTCTCTATGTGGAATTTCTCTTTGGGTCATTTTCAGCAGGAGTTGATCCAGCAGGAATCTCTCTGGGAGTGGTAATTGTGATATACGCTTCTTAGCTACTCCTTTTTTGTAAAATAGGCAAATGATAAACTGAGATCTTGTAAGTCTGAGCATGTCAGTTTTCTAAGCATTCATTTATTTTTTTCTAAGCATTAATTTATTTTTCAAACAAACTTTAGGAAAACATTAACCACCTTGATAATCCTTGATTCATGAGATACTATCACCATTGAGCTAAGTCTTCTTTTATTGACTCACTTTAGTCAATTAATTACTTCACATATGGAGTTAGACCAAATCTCAGAGATATATACTTGTTCTCGCATTCCTTTCATCCAGCCCAATGGTAGTTTATTTTGTTTTCTTTAATTTTTGAAGCATTGAACAGAATATCTTGTTCAGATTTTAGCCAAGGCTGCCTTTTAAATTAATATTATTATTTTAATTCTTATGAGAAACTAAAATTATAAACCTGCCTGAGTGTTTTGTTCTTATTTTATAAATTATGTAAGTAGCTTCCAACTAATAACTTTGCTGCTTCTTTTATTCCATCATATTGGGACAGGAGATGTATTCTGTTTCTGTCTCAGGAAAAAAACTTTCTGGATATCACGGTGTTTGTTGACATTAACAGATAGTGTCACTGGTTAATATCCTCATTTTTCTAGCTTTAGATAGTTGGATAGATGAGATGTTCAACCTCAATCATCTATTTACTGAAAATACGCTGAAAAAAAGTATATATTTAAAATCATATTCTTTTATTTATAAAGCAAAGTCTCTGAAATGTGTATTTAGTTGGCTACAGGGATATTACAAAGACCATTTAATTGCAGTGATTATAAGGAGTAATAACATTGTATGACCACCGTCCTTCATTTGTAATGTCATGCTGAATAAAACAATTGTGCTATAGCTTTGACAAACTAATGCAGATAATTCAAGATAACAAGATACTACACCTTTGCTGGGTATTTACCAAGTAGATGATTAAGATCATAAGATAGTTATCCAATGTGGTTTTCTTCTTTGGTGATAGACTGAAATGAAGAGTGATTTGATGTTAAAACAGAGGATGTTTGTGTGGTCGATGAGATAATTGACCAAATGGCCCTCACTTATCTTCCATAAGCTTAACCTTTCCTTAGGTCATCCTGGTTAAAGTCTTTGTTGATCTGTGTAGTAAAGGCTGTGGGGTGATTTACTTTAAAATATATATTTTTTAAAGGTTGTGCAAAAGTTTTGTATTTACACAAATGGCACAAAAGTGAATCGAACAGTTGATGCACACGCACACTTCAGTCACATCCTGGACAACAAACAGTATTCTGAAACGGCAGAATTGAATCAGAAAATAAGAATCATAGCTTCACTGGATCTGCTAAGCCCTGGAGTCACGCGAGTTACACCACAGGGGCAAACATTGCCCAAGTAAAATTGTACTGCTAAAGCTGAAACACGTTTGAGGCCATACATGCCCAAGAACAGAGATACAAATCTTTCAGAGCGCCATCTATTTGTGTTTGAAATCTAAAACCTTTTTCCAACTTGTGGTCTTAAACTTGTTTTACAAAATCCCAAAGGAAAATACAGAAGAAATCAATACAACAGAAGGTACATTACATAAGAGTAACACACAAAGCTGTAATTAAGATGATGTAATTAAAGCCAAAACAGTAAAATTGTTTAACTTGCTTGTTCCCTGTTGGTACCAACCCTACACTGGTAGTTAGGTAACATACACGATTATTTCAGGTAGATTACTTGCGTTGCTCTAACACAGGGATTTTCCACCAGGGTGCCGTGGCACAGTGATGTGCCGTGAGAGGATCCTAGTTGTGCTGTGAAAATTTTAAAGATTGTTAATTAAATTATTATCAAAACGAGTTCAAAGCCCAGTAAGTATATTCTTATTTTTTACACGTTTTTTTTTTTTTTTGATCAACATAATTTAAGCAACTTACAGAAGTTTAACTCTGGGTTCAAGTGCACTGTGAGATAAAAAAGTTGAGAAACACCTCAAACCTGGCCTTCTCCTCAGTGTACTGTTAAACTAATCCAAACTCCACACGAGTATATCCCCTGACAATAGCAAACTCTACTGCTACCTGCAAAGCTTTCAGTCTCAAATGAGTTAGTGGAAGGAAATTAAAAGAGGATAAATAACACGTCAAGGAGAAATAATGGGAATTAGAAGATTCACACAGGTCAGCTCTTTTAATCAGCCAGCCAGCTTGCTGGCCCCAAAGGATGGTTTCCGTTAAGGAAGGTCCTGTGGAGTGGGAATGCAGCCACCAGGGACCTCTGACCCATCTGGGGCTGCCGTAGGAAGCTGCTTGTTCTTCATTTTTGCTTTTGCCATGCTGTAATCTCCGGAATCAAAATATTTTTGCCCTTTTTGCTATTGTTTCCTTCAGAAATCTGTACCTCCGAGCTTTTGTCCCAGATGAGGATATCTTACTTTTAATTTTGCTTCTTCAGCTGTCTCCAGACAGGCCACTTTATCTTCCATTTCATTCTGTTCCTTCATCAAGGCTGCCGTGGGGACTTCCGTGGACATAGTGTTCCTTTGACCCTGCTTCTCGGGCTCCGTGACTTAGAGATATTTTAAAATGTGGTATGTGTGTATATGTGTGAGAATTAGACTTAATATACAACCTAGGAGCCTTTAGCTAAATTTCCTGACCCCTACGTAGTGATCTGCGTTTCAGAGGTAGCTGTGTTAAAAGCAATTTTTCACTCGTTTGTCTCTGTTAAAATAACTTTTCAAAGGTAAAATTATGCTTCTCATGCCAATATAAAATGAATGCATGTCAAATATATTTTTAATGTATTATTTAATATGGGAGACTAAGATGTTACAATCATTTCAAAGGAGAATGCATAGAATACATATCTAATACAATCACAAATGCCAAAATACTTTAAATAAATGCAAAAGCAGTCACTATCCACAAAATAATAAATTATTAAATTCTACCCAACGAAATCTGCTTGCGCTGCTATGAATAAGAGCCACGTTCATTGTCATCTGTTTTCTACTACTTAGTTATAACATAGTTCAAAAGAAAATGAAAAACACAGACAATGAGGAAGAGACCCCCCAGACGGGGGGTTCAGTAATTTTTTTCACCCATTTCGAAGAATTTAACCATTTCCCCAATACGAGAGCAATTTTAGTACTGTAATACTTTGTATAAAGAAATAAGAATCCAGCAAGGTTTCTTTCTCCAGTAAGAATGGCTTTTATTGAACTCATATTTATTTGATAACAATTATAAACTCCAGGCAAAATAGGTAAAACAAATATTTGAAGTTATGAAAGGAAATGGAGCGTAGAAGTAAACAGAAACTAAAGGGAATCCCCTCTAAAAAATAGAAATTCACTGGGTGAAAAATATGTTTCTGTGTTTTCCTTGGGGGTACTTCCAAGACCTCTATTCAGCATGGCTAAAAAAAATTAAGTTTTCAGCGTTAAAGCATGGAGTTCCAGGTTGTTAGGGCAGCTGAAAATGAAGAGATAATACTTCAGAAGAGAGTCATAGAGGAATTACCCCCAAAATCTACATGTAAATTTCCTTAAATCCATGATCTACTCCCACGCAGCATAGACATAGGGGTTGATTCCAAAGAACCTGATGAAAAGAAACAGCTAGAAGATTAAAAAATGATAAATAGAAATTTATTTCCTACCCACTCTAGGGAAGACAGAGTTTGGAGTTTGAAACGCAAAGTTAGAAGGGCTTTGTAAATACTTTGTGTTTTACTTTTAAGGACCACATGTTAGAAATAAAGACTATGCTTTTAGACTATGATATGAGGTCGTCATAAGCCTAAGGAAAAAACCAAAGTGAACTATCTTCATAAACTGAAAAAACAAATTTCCACAGGTTTATTGAAGTATCTGTGAGAACAAAAATTAACCCTCAGTCAAAGTAAGATAACAAAATCTGGCTCGGCGCCTGTGGCTCAACGGGCTAAGGCGCCAGCCACGTACACCTGAGCTGGCGGGTTCGAATCCAGCCCGGGCCCACCAAACAACAATGACGGCTGCAACCGAAAAATGGCCGGGCATTGTGGCGGGCGCCTGTAGTCCCAGCTGCTTGGGAGGCAGAGGCAGGAGACTCGCTTGAGCCCAGGAATTGGAAGTTGCTGTGAGCTGTGAAGCCACAGCACTCTATCCAGGGTGATAGCTTGAGACTCTGTCTCAAAAACAAAAACAAAAACAAAATCTAAGGCTGGGTGCAGCAACTCATGCCTGTAATCCTAGCACTTGGGAGGCTGAAGTGGGTGGATTGCTTGAGCTCTGCTAGAGCTCAGGAGTT
>CAUYRH010082273.1:0-12365 GCA_963574655.1 Perodicticus potto
CAGAGCCTCAAGCTGTCACCCTGGATAGAGTGCTGTGGCATCACAGCTCACAGCAACCTCCAATTCCTGGGCTCAAGCGAGTCTCTTGCCTTTGCCTCCCATGTAGCTGGGACTAGAGGCGCCCGCCACAATGCCTGGCCATTTTTTTTTTTTTTTTTTTGGTTGCAGCCGTCATTGTTGATCGGTGGCCCGGGCTAGATTCCAACCAGCCAGCTCAGGTGTTCGTGGCTGGTGCCTTAGCCCGTTGAGCCACAGGCGCTGAGCCAACATTTAGCAAATTGTATTACACAAAGTAGGTGCTCATTAGATTTCTTTTTCCTTTCTTTTTCTTTTTTTTTTTTTTTTTTTTGGTAGAGATGTCACCCTCAGTAGCATGCCATGGTGTCACAGCTCACAGCAACCTCGAACTCTTTTTCGATTCTCTTGCCTCAGCCTCCAAAGTAGCTGGGACTACAGGCGCCCACCACAACACCCAGCTATGTTTTGTTGTTCTTGTTGTCATTGATGTTTAGCAGGCTTGGGCTAGGTTCGAACCCACCAGCCCCTGTGCATGTGGCTGGTGCCCTAACCACTGAGCTACAGGTGAGAAATTTAGGCAAGAAATGTCATCCAACTCAACCATATTACCTGATTCAGGTGTTCAATAGAACACATGACATATTAAATCTAGGGTATCTCTGGACGTTACAAATCAATACCTAGAATATTCTAAAAGTCTTGGCCTACTTTTATTAAATCAGAGTGTGGTAAGCGCTGGAAATACAGAAACAAACTTGATGTGGTCTCTTATCCTAAGAAGTGTATTTCTCTGTAATTAGAACTGATCATGGAAGTAAATTTCTGCAACCCTCAGTGAAGACCTTCTCCTTGACTATTGACTCAAATATGAGTGCAAAGTGAAAGACTCAACGACCAGAGAGTGGATCTATAAAGAAAAGGGAACAGGTAAATGTGAATTCAACATTCCTAATCATTGGGATAATGGTCTTATATTCCAATATGGTCTAAGTGAGAGTCTATGTAGATTTTCATTTTATTTTCATTTATTCCAAGTTAACATCTCTGGGCACCTGTTAGAGGAGGAAGTTAGATTCTCCTAGATCCAGCCTGGATTGCCTGCATCCTTTACCTCTAACATCTTACAATCCTTTCGCCGCTGGGCACAGACCTCCCACACACACACCAGCATTTCACATTTTTGCCTCCTTATCATTTAAATCTGGGTCTAGCCTGGGCGCCAGTAGCTCAGTGGTTCAAACCACGCCCAGGCATGCAAAACAACAAGAACAACAAAAATAGCCGGGCGTCGAGGGACTCAAACATGGCGGGCGCCTAAAGTCCCAGTTACTCGGGAGGCTGAGGCAAGAGAATCGCTTAAGCCCAAGAGTTGGAGGTTGCTGTGAGCTATGACGACACCGCACTCTACAGAGGGCGACACAGACTCTGTGTAAATAAAAAATAAAATAAAGTAAACCTCGGTCGAAATTCCTCAGAACACTTTCACCCTATCTGCCTATTTCCTTTGGCGCGCCCACCACCAGGTGAAAGCACCAGGATCGTCCCTGCGCTTTTCGCCTCTCCGGCCCACACGCCCCAACTTCCCGCAAGGGCGCCATCCCGGCTTCCCCCGCGAAGTGGAGCCGACCCGGAAGTGGGGGCAGCCGCGATGCAGTCTGGGAATTGTAGTAAAGCCACTCAGGCGACGCCCCCGGCGAGACGGTGATTCTACCCAAGCTTCCTGTGAAAATCAGCCAGACGTGAGCGCCCAGCGGGAAAACGTCAACGCTTACCTATGTCTGGGCTCCCACGCCGGAGCTCCACACACAAGAGGGGGAGAGCAGAGAGGAAGAAAATGCCCACGACCCCTCGAGCGGCCATGGTGGCGCAGCCCCCGTCCGGGCAGAAGGCCCGCCCCTTCCGGTCGCGCCTTCTGGACGAGGCGGGGGTTGGGCGCTTCCTGACCCCGGGAATGTGAGGGGGAGGGGCGCTGAGATGCGGCGGGAGATCGGACTGAGAGTGGAGCCTGTGATTTTGAACTCATAGTCTGTAGCCTTGTTTCAGAAGGAATGCGAGTGACCTCACCAAGTCGCACGATGCGCGGGAGGCGGAGGGACTGTGCGCTCTGAGAAAGCTCAGGAGCGAAAGGAAGTGGGAGTTGACCCTGTGAGGAGGCGGCCTCGGCCCTAGAGGGTGATTGTGGGCTTCGGGAACCCAGCTACCGCGCACCTGCTTGTCCCCCTAATGGCTCCTGGGATAAGACGTCTCAGAAGTGGGGCCTCAGGCCAGATACCTGCCCCTGCCCACCCACACCCTAACGCCGTCTGGAGACTGCTGCCCTTGGTTCCAGCCCTTGTCAGTTTTCCCTGCGGGGGTTTCTGTTAATGACATAACTTGGGCTTGCAGTTCTGTGACTTCATTGGTATCCCATGACCACTCATCTCTATGGCCTTATCTCTCCACTTGCAACTCAAGTTAAGCTATTGGCGTCCTCCCAGCCTACAAGAATTCATACTAAGACGTTCGTTTTTCTCACCCATCCATCAATTCTTGGGCTTGATTTTTTTTTTTATTTTTTATTTTTTTTTTTGTAGAGACAGAGTCTCACTTTATCGCCATAGGTAGAGTGCGGTGGCGTCACAGCTCACAGCAACCTCCAACGCCTGGGCTTAGGTGATTCTCTTGCCTCAGCCTCCTGAGTAGCTGGGACTACAGGTGCCCCTCTCCCCCAAAAGGCCAGGCTAGTTTTAGTATTTCTTTCTCTCTTTCTTTTTTTTTAGAGACAGTCTCACTTTGTCACCCTCGGTAGAGTGCAGTGGCATCATAGCTCACCAGCAACCTCCAACTCCTGGGCTTAGGCAATTCTCTTGCCTCAGTCTCCCGATTTGCTGTTACTACAGGCGCCCACCACAATGCCCGGCTATTTTTTTTTTGTTTTGCAGGTCGCCCCGGCCGGGTTTGAACCCACCACCCTCGGTATATGGGGCCGGCGCCCTACTCGATGAGCCACAGGCACCGCCCAAAATGAAGCTTTTTTTTTTTTTGAGACAGAGTCTCACTGTGTTGCCCTCAGTAGAGCAACCTCAAACTCTTGGGCTTAAGTTATTCTCTTGCCTCAGCCTCCCAAGTAGCTGGGACTACAGGTGCCCGACACAATGCCTGGCTTTTTCTTTTTCTTTTTGCAGTTTAGCCAGGGCTGGGTTTGAACCTGCAACCCACGGTATATGGGGCCGGCGCCCTACTGACTGGGCCACAGGAACTGCCCCTGGCTGTTTTTTTTGTTGTAGTTGTTTAGCAGGCCCAGGCTGGATTCGAACCTGTCAGCCCCAGTGTATGTGGCCGGTGCCTTAGCCACTGAGCTACAGCACTGAGTCCAAATGAACTTTTTTTTTTTTTTTTTTTTTTAACCAGCCTGAGCAAGAGCGATACCCTATATCTAAAAATAGCTGGGCGTTGTGGCGGGTGCCTATAATCCCAACTACTTGGGAGGCTGAGGCAAGAGAACTGTTTAAGCCCCAAAGTTTGAGGTTGCTGTGAGCTATGATGCCACGGGGCAAAGTAAGACTCTCTCAAAAAAAGAAAAAAAAAAATGAAGCTGCAAAATGTAAGGAGTACAATCTCAAGATCACTAAGGGTGAGGTAATATAAATTATAACAATGTTACCAGCACAAGCCCTTTGCCTCCTCTGTAGTACAAATTACCAAGAACCCAAAGGGGAGTCACCCGCAAGGCTTTATTGCAGCTTGTGCCCCAGCATAAGGGAGAATGGAGACACAGCACAGGATCAAGAGTTGTCATGCTTGGGCGGCCCCATATGCCGGAGGTGGCGGGTTCAAACCCACCCCCTGCCAAGAAGCGGAAAAAAAAAAAAAAAAAAAAAGGAGTTGTCATGCCCACTCCTAGGGGGCGTTCAGGGAGAATTTTATTTTATTTTATTTTATTTTTTATTTTTTGCAGTTTTTGGCTGGGGCTAGGTTTGAACCCACCACCTCCAGCATATGGGGCCGGTGCCCTACTCCTTTGAACCACAGGTGCCACCCTATTTTATTTTATTTTGTATTTGACAGAGTCTCATTTTGTTGCCTTCGGTAGAGTACCATAGCATCATAGCTCACAGCAACCTCAAACTCTTAGGCGCAAGTGATTCTCTTGCTTCAGCCTCCCCAGTAGCTGGGTCTACAGGCACCCGCTATGGCTCCCAGCTATATTTAGAGACCAGGAACTTGTTCTTGCTCAGGCTGGTCTCAAACTCCTGAGCTCAGGCAATCCACTTTCCCTGGCCTCCCAAAGTGCTAGGATTAAAGTGTGAGCCACTGCCAGCCCATTGAGGGAGAATTTTGAAGAGGCCTTTGATAGCTGGGGCAAGGTGGCCACTTCAGGAGGCCGAGACAGGTGGATTGTTTGAGCTCAAGAATGAGACTCTTGGGTGGTACCTGTGGCTCAACGGGCTAAGGCGCCGGCCCCATATGCCAGAGGTGGCGGGTTCAAACCTATCCCCTGCCAAAAACTGCAAAAAAAAAAAAAAGAGAGAGACTCTGTCTCTACTAAAAAACAGAAAAAAACAACTAGCCAGGCATGGTGACACACACCTGTAGTCCCAGCTACTCAGGAGGCTGAGACAAGAGAATGGCTTGAGTTCAGGCATTTGAAGTTGCTGACACTGCCACTCTACCCAGAGTAGAGTGACAGAGTGAAACTGTCTCAAAAAAAAAAGAAAGAAAGAAAAAGGCCTTAGGTGGTAAAAGGGTGACATATATGCAATAGAGGTAGAGATTTTCTTGTGTCTAGGTAGTTCTATTATACGTTTCTTCAAGCATCTGTTCCATTAGCATGTTAAATGGGCATGATTTATAGCATAATAATGAGATTATGGTGAAATGTCAGTATAAGGTCAGGGTTGTGAGGAGGTCTCTTCTGGCTTGAGGTGGTTCGATCTACATAGGTAGGCTTCTTTTATAGCTAGATGCCATATCAAATTGTGTCAGTATCTTGTTTCAGTCACCCTACAAAACGTTACTCACAGGGCGGCGCCTGTGGCTCATTGAGTAGGGCACCGGCCCCATATACCGAAGGTGGCGGGTTCAAACCCAGCCTCGGCCAAACTGCAAAAAAACAGAAAAATAGCAGGACATTGTGGCGGGCACCTGCAGTCCCAGCTACTTGGGAGGCTGAGGCAAGAGAATCGCCTAAACCCAGGAGTTGGAGATTGCTGTGAGCTGTGACGCCACAGCACTCTACCAAGGGCTATAGAGTGAGACTCTGTCTCTACAAAAAAAAAAAGTTACTCATAGGAAAGTTAATTGGGGCTGAATTCTGGAGGCTAGGATTCCTTTGTTTATTTTTATTTTTATTTTTTGAGACAGAGTCTTACTCATTTGGTGGTCCTGAGTATAGTGCAGTGGCATGATAGTGCACAGCAACCTCAAACTCTTGGTCTTGAGCAACCCTCTTGCCTCAGCCTCCAGAGCAGCTGATTTTCCTATTTTTATTTTATTTTATTGTTTTTATTTTTTATTTTTATTTATTGTATTTATTTATTTATTTGTTTGTTTATTTATTTATTTTTTGAGACAGAGCCTCAAGCTGTCACCCTGGGTAGAGTGCAATGGCATCACAGCTCACAGCAACCTCCAATTCCTGGGTTCACGCAAGTCTCCTGCCTCTGCCTTCCAAGTAGCTGGGACTACAGGCGCCTGCCACACGCCCGGCCATTTTTTGGTTGCAGCCGGGCTGGATTCGAACCCGCCAGCTTAGGGGTACATGGCTGGAGCCTTAGCCCGTTGAGCTACAGGCACCGAGCCAAGTTCTATGATTTTTACCATCTTTTTTTTTTTTTTTTTGAGACAGTCTCACTGTCACCCTCTGTAGAGTGCAGTAGGGTCACAGCTCACAGCAACCTCCACCTCTTTGGCTATTCTCTTACCTCAGCCTCCCTAGTAGCTGGGACTACAGGTGCTTGTCACAACACCAGGCTGTGGTTTTTTGTTTTTTTTTTTTTTTTGTAGAGACAGAGTCTCACTTTATCACCCTCGGTAGAGTGCCGTAGCGTCACACAGCCCACAGCAACCTCCAACTCCTGGGCTTAGGCAATTCTCTTGCCTCAGCCTCCCGAGTAGTTGGGACTACAGGCGCCAGCCACAATGCCCGGCTATTTTTCTGTTTTTGCAGTTTGGCCGAGGCCAGGTTTGAATCCGCCACCTTCGGCATAAGGGGCCAGCGCCCTACTCAGTGAGCCCCAGGCGCCGCCCCAGGCTATGCTTTTTTATTGCAGTTTGGCTGGGGCCGGGTCAAACCCGCCACCCTCCGTAGATGGGGCTGGTGCCCTACCCACTGAATCATAGGTGCCGCTCAGTTCTTGGTATGATTTCCTCTTTATGGTACTTTTTCTTCCTCCCTGGTTTTTTATATTACCAAATTAAATCTGTTGATGGCGTCAGTGAATCTCTGGACCATAAAGTGGAGGTTCCCAACTATTCCAGCTTAGCTTTGGGAAGCCAGCATCTCCCAAAATTTTTTGGTTGTGAATTCTCTTTGCTGCAACTGCCAATTCCTCCTCCCTGCCAACAAAGACGCCAGAATAATCTGTTCCTTAAGTAAAGCTGAGTTTCTTACTGCATTAAGGGAGAATAATATGGCTTGGCACTCGCAGCACAGTGGTTAACAGCGCAGCCACATACATTGAGAGTGGCTGGTCTGAACCCCGCCCAGGCCAGCTAAACAACAACGACAACTGCAACCAAAAAATAGCCAGGTGGGGCAGCACCTGTGGCTCATCGAGTAGGGCACCGGCCCCATATACCGAAGGTGTCGGGTTCAAACCCGGCCTCAGCCAAACTGCAAAAACAGAAAAATAGCTGGGCGTTGTGGCGGGTGCCTGTGGTCCCAGCTACTCGGGAGGCTGAGGCAAGAGAATTGCCTAAGCCCAGGAGTTGGAGGTTGCTGTGAGCTGTGTGACGCCATAGCACTCTACTGAGGGTGATAGAGTAAGACTCTGTCTCTACAAAAAAAAAAAAAAAAAAAGCCAGGTGTTGTGGTGGGTGCCTATAGTCCCAGCTACTTGGGAGGCTGAGGCAAGAGAATTTCTTAAGCCGAAGAGTTTGAGGTTGCTGTGAGCTGTGATGCCAGGCACTCTAACCAGAGCGATGGCTTGAGACTCTGTTTCAAAAAAAGAAGAAAACAGATGGTCTTTTCAATATGGGGATCTCACTGGGAACATTGAAAAAGTATATTTTGAAACTGGTACACCTAATAAGGTAAAGGAATTGGAAACAAATTTGACCTTTTTTTTTTTTTTTTTTTGAGACAGAGCCTCAAGCTGTTACCCTGGATAGAATGCTGTGGCATCACAGCTCACAGCAACCTCCAATTCCTGGACTCAAGCGAGTCTCCAGCCTCCGCCTCCCAAGTCGCTGGGACTACAGGCGCCTGCTACAACGCCTGGCCATTTTTTGGTTGCAGCCGTCGTTGTTTGGTGGGCCCGGGCTGGATTCGAACCCGACAGCTCAGGTGTACATGGCTGGCACCTTAGCCTGTTGAGCCACAGGCACCGAGCCAATTTGGCCTATTTTTGACAGAGTAGGGAATTGTACAATTAAGTGATTAACTGAACTCAGTGTTCCGCAGACAACTGTCCATAAATGCTGGGGGTCCTTTTGAGACAGAGTCTTACTTTGTCACCCTCAGTAGAGGGAGAGTGCTGGGATGTCACAGTTTACAGCAACCTCAAACTCTTGGGCTCAAGCAATTCTCTTTCCTCAGCCTCCCAAAGTAGCTGGGACTACAGGCACCCACCACAATGCCCGGCTATTTTTTCTTGTAGTTGTCATTGTTTAGCTGGCCCAGGCTGGATTCAAACCTGCCAGCCTTGGTGTGGTGCCGTAACATCTGTGCTATGGGCACTGAGCCAGGAGTATATTTCTTTTTCATTTTACTTTATTTTATTTTATTTTTTTCCGAGACAGAGCCTCAAGCTGTCACCCTGGATAGAGTGCTGTGGCATCACAGCTCCCAGCAACCTCCAATTCCTGGGCTCAAGCGAGTCTCATCCATTAAGTCTCAACATTAAGCATTCACATTGCATAATTAGGTAATACTCAAGAGTCTCATGCCTCTGCCTCCCAAGTAGCTGGGATTACAGGCGGCCGCCACAACGCCCGGCCATTTTTTGTTTGCAGCCGTCATTGTTGTTTGACGGGCCCAGGCTGGATTCGAACCCTCCAGCTCAGGTGTACATGGCTGGCGCCTTAGCCCGTTGAGCCACAGGCGCCGAGCTGTATTTTATTATTATTTTTTTTTGTAGAGACAGAGTCTCACTTTATCGCCCTTGGTAGAGTACTGTGGTCTCACAGCAACCTCTAACTACTGGGTTTAGGTAATTCTCTTGTCTTAGCCTCCTGCGTAGCTGGGACTACAGGTGCTTGCCACAATGCTATTTTTTTTTTTTTTTTTTTTTTTGCAGTTTTTGGCCAAGGCTGGGTTTGAACCTTGGCATATGGTGAGCCAGTGCCATACTCACTAAGCCACAGGTGCCGCCCCCAGGAGTATATTTCTTAAACTGAAAGTTGTGAATGTGCACGGTATTATTCTTTATTTTATTTTACTTTATTTTTTATTTTTTTTTCTATAAAAAGGGATTTATTTATTTTATTTTTTATTGAGAAAGAGTCTTAAGCTGTCCTCCTGGGTAGAGTGCTGTGGTGTCATTGTAGCTCACAGCAACTTCCAATTCTTGGGCTCAAGAGATCCTCTTGCCTCAGTTTTTTCTAGTAGAGATGGGGGTCTCCCTTTTTGCTCAGGCTGGTCTTGAAGTCATGAGCACAAGCAACCCACCCGTCTCGGCCTCCCAGGGTGCTAGGATTACAGGTGTGAGCCACCACGCCCAGCCTTATTATGCTTTATACAAGTACTTTGTTTATCTTCAATATTGCAAAATACATATCTTCTGAGGTTTCTCAATAAAGCTGACTTGCTCTGCCTCTCTGATGGCATCTTTCCTTCGCAGTATAATTTTGCTTTGGGTTAATTTCACGTTTAATTATAGTTACTATTCTGTCTTCTCAGTGTTTATCTGTCATCTCAACATTAAGCATTCACATTGCATAATTAGGTAATACTCAATTATTCCTTTCCTCATATTACTTTTATCCTTCTCCTAAGTGACTGTAATTATCTCCATATGTGGGACATGAGAACTGCATTTTATTGAGCAACTCGTATGTGCAAGGTTCTTTTTATACACTACTTCCTGGATAAATTTCTCAAATTGTTGACAGAAGCACCATTAACATCTTCCTGCTAACATAATAGCTCTTAACCTTCGACCTTAACACAAAGTTGTAATATAAATTAGTCATTTATGAGCCAGAAATAAGTTCCTGTAAATTATCCTACAGAAAAAATGCAGAGGGAGGGACACTCAGTATATTGGCTTCTTTGTATTTATGAGTAAGACAACAGGCTCCTGAGTTAGGCCTCCACGATTTGAATTCCTGTTCAGCAGCTGTTTAATCTTGTGCAAGTTATTTAACCTCTTGAACCTCAGTCTCTGTATCTATAAAATGGAGACAATAATAGTACAGTATTTAGTTCTTGGGTTGGAGGGGATAATATATGAAGTCCTAGCACAGTGCTTAGCTCAATGTATATTAACTGTGGGTTTATTCTTCTGGGACAAATATTTCATTGAGGCTTTGTAGAAATCACCTAAGTTTGCCTAGTGTTTAAAATAAACCTTTTTTTTTTTTTTCAGTGAGAGTCTCAGTATGTCACTCTGGGATTGAGTGCCATGACATCATAGCTCAACCTCAAACTTCTGGGCTAAAGCAGTTCTCCTTGTCTCAGCTTTCCCAATACCTGGACTACAGGTGCCTGCCACTACGTCCAGGTAATTTTTTTCCTATATTTATTTATTTATTTATTTGAGACAGAGCCTCAAAGTGTCACCCTGGGTAGAGTTCCATGGTGTCACAGCTCACAGCAACCTCCAGCTCTTGGGCTTAAGTGATTCTCTTGCCTCTGCCTCCCAAGTAGCTGGGACTATAGGCACCTGACACAATGCCTGGCTGTTTTTTTTATTGATATTGTAGTAGTCATTGTTGTTTGGCAGGCCCAGGCTGAGTTCAAACCCACTAACCCCGGTGTATGTGGCCGGTGCCCTAGCCGCTGAGCTACAGGCACTGAGCCCTAAATTTTAACTTATAGCTGACATTTCTTTGCTTGAAGAAGAGAAAGATTAGAAATAAAGTCTCCTCGGCTCAGTGCCTATGGCTCAAGCGGCTAAGGCACCAGCCACATACACCTGAACCAGCGGGTTCAAATCCAGCCCAGGCCCGCCAAACAGCAATGATGGCTGCAACCAAAAAAAAATAGCCGGACGTTGTGGCAGGCACTTGTAGTCCCAGCTACTTGGGAGGCGGTGACAGGAGAATCGCTTGAGCCCAGGAGTTGGAGGTTGCTATGAGCTGTAATGTCATAGCACTCTACCCAGGGCAACAGCTTGAGGCTCTGTCTCAAAAAAAAAAAAAAAAAAAGAAGAAGAAGAAATAAAGTCTCCTCTTTCCCACCTAACTCAGAGCAAAAAGAGAACTGCTTACATGAAAATAAAGTATCTGCTGGGCACCCATAGCACAGTGGTTACAGTGCCAGCCACGTACACCAAGGGTGGAGGGTTCAAAACCGGCCTGGGCCAGCTAAACAACTGCAACAAAAAAATAGCCTGGCTTTGTGGCTGGCGCCTGTAGTCCCAGCTACTTGGAAGGCTGAGGCAAGAGAATCGCTTAAGCCCAAGAGTTTGAGGTTGCTGTGAGCTGTGATACCATAGTACTCTATCGAAGGTGACATAGAGAGACTGTCGCAAAAAAAAAAAAAAAAAGTATTTTAGTCCCAAATAACACCTTATGAATCTTTGGTTTTAACACAGTGGCATGGGATTATGTAAGATGATAAAAAATTCTTTTCTCTGGGAGGTGCCTGTGGCTCAGTGGGCAGGGCACCGGGCCCATGTACTGAGGATGGCGGGTTCAAACCCAGCCCCGGCCAAACTGCAACAAAAAAATAGCTGGGCATTGTAGTGGGCGCTTGTAGTCCCAGCTACTTGGGAGGCTGAGGCAAGGGAATCGCCTAAGTCCAGGAGTTGGAGGTCGCTGTGAGCTGTGTGACACCATGGCACTCTACTGAGGGTGATGAAGTGAAACCCTGTCTCTACAAAAAAACAAAAAAAAAATTCTTTTCTCCTTTAATACTAGCAGACACATAGAACATTCCCTTCTTTCATCTTCTTTTTGTTTCATGGCACTTTTTTCTTCCATTTATCCAATGTCAAGATTTGTTATCTTGGGTGGAACCTGTGGCTCAGTGAGTAGGGCGCTGGCCCCATATACCAAGGGTGGCGGGTTCGAACCCAACCCCGGCCAAACTACAACAAAAAATAGCCAGTCTGTGCCTGTGGCTCAAGGAGTAGCACACCGGCCCCATATACTGGGGGTGGCGGGCCAAAACTGCAAAAAAAAAAAAAAAAAAAAAATAGCCGGGCGCCTGTAGTCCCAGCTACTAGGGAAGCTGAGGCAAGATAATCGCCTAAGTCCAAGAGCTGGAGGTTGCTGTGAGCTGTGACACTATAACACTCTACTGAGGGTGATAAAGACAGACTCTGTCTCTTAAAAAAAAAAAAAAAAAGATTTGTTATCTTTGACTCTTCCACCCTCCGCCAACCTGTCAATTTTATTTAAGTCTCTGGTCTGTTCTTTCCCGTTTCCACTTATTATCTTTGCCTCCTCTGCTATCAGTTTTACCTTCTCTGGTTCGTTTCATAGATTTCCAAGGAAAGACACCTTTGAGAGATCTCCAGTGATTACATATTGCCTGTGGGGTAACATCTGAACACCTTAGCCTGGTTACAACCAAGGCTCTCCAAGACTCCATGCACCTTCCATCATCCGCTTCAAGCTGCCTAACCACAATCAATCTGCACAGCTCTACTGGTTTGTTTATTTATTTATTTATCTTTTGTAGAGACAGAGTCTCACTTTGTCACCCTCGGTAGAGTGCTGTGGCATCACAGCTCACAGCAACCTCCAACTCCTGCGCATAGGTGATTCTCTTGCCTCAGCCTCCCGAGTAGCTGGGACTACAGGCGCCCGCCATAACGCCCAACTATTTTTTTGTTGCAGTTTGGCCAGGCTTGGTTTGAACCCGCTGACACCGGAATTTCAGGCTCTTGGTCTCGGCAATTCGAAGAAGGAATCGACGGACCACAATAGTGGTGGTAAGTTAGGATTTATTTATAGGAAAGAATTGTAAGTAGAGGAAGAACTAAACCTCCAGGCAAGAGGACCCAGGAGGGGAGCAAATTCTCTTGCCTCTGGAGGGA
>CAUYRH010082275.1:0-23534 GCA_963574655.1 Perodicticus potto
CAAGCTTCGTAACAGCTTCAGTCTGTTTCACGCATCCTGGCACTCACTCAGTGCTGTGGAGGAGAGGTTGTTCCCAATATAAACAGGTAAAATCCTTATGAGGAGCCTCTTAAGAAATGTATCTTGTGTGGAAAACGTGTACATTATAAGAATGTACAACTTTTGTCCCAGTTTATTTCTCCATTTACTGGATGCATTTATGGAAGGCACATAACAGGTCTTTGTGGGAAGAAATAGAAAGAAATCACAAAAGTGATTAAAAGAGCTCAAATAATGGGGTTTATGCCAGTTACATATAAGGATCCTGCGTATCTCAAAGACCCTAAAGTTTGCAACATCAAGTATCAGGAATAAGTGACATGTTACCACCAAATAAACTTATTTTACAATAAAAAAAAAATCTTCATTTGTTCTGTTAAAAATTTGATGTAGCTACTTGTTAACTTTATTATACATCTTAGAATGTGTTTGAAAAGTTCCTCAAAAATCCAGTTAGAATGCAGTATTAAATTTGTAGATTACATGGGGGAGAATTTACATCTTTAACTTATCTCATCCACCAATTTTGAAATATCATTCCATGGCATCTTTTATGTCCTTTCATAGGATTACAAAATAATCTGTACTAAATTCTTATGCATTCTTCATAGTTTGATTCCTGGCTAGAGAACAGTTTTTGTTGTGATGTGAATGTTATTTTATATTCTATATCATATTAGTTGATTTCTGCTGATATAGAAAAACACTACTGATCTTTTGGTCAGATCTTTCATCTAGTAAACTTCCTCAATTGTCTTATTAGAATTAATTCCAATATCTTTTTTAGTTGGTCCTCTTGGGTTTTCTCTGAAGATCATCATATCATATGCAAATAATAAGAATTCACTTTCCAACTTTATAGATTATACATTTGTCTTATAACTGAGTATGATTTCCAAAAAGATGTTACACAGTTGTAACAATAGTGGTCATTTTTGTCTTTTTTTTTTTAAGTGAAAGGATAGTTTATTGAAAGCTGAAGAAATAGATAAGGGAAAGAAGGGGAACAGAACCTCCAGCAATGGACGGGGGGCCCAAGTGGGCAGCCCTTTGTCTTGTTCTTGACCTCAACTGCCATGTAGCTAAATTTTTCCATTACATACAATATTTTCTAAGTGTTTTAAGTGTATATTATTTATAAAACTAAGGAAATTTATCTTCCATTCCTGGTCTATAAAATTTTTTAAAAATATATATTAATATTAAACTTAATCAAATGCTTCTTCTGCATTTATGGAGATAAAATTTTTCCTCTTTGTTCCATATATATGGTAAATTATGTTGATTACTTTCCTGATATTAAATAATTGCAGCATTACTGGAATAAAATACTAATAATGTAGTTTTAATGCATTGTTAGATTCAACTAGCTAGTGTATTAGTTAAGATTTTTACATATATGTTCATATAGTGTGTTCAAATAATGTTAATGGAGTGTCTGTATACGTAAGGTATGTAGACTTATAGACAAATATATAATGCTTAATTATACTGTTTTGGAATCAAGGTTATTCCAGTTGTACAAAAGAAGTAAGGCCATTCTGAATCGTTTTTAATTAAGAAATAAGATAGGGACCATCAGATCCTTAAAATTATGATAGAATATATCTGAAAAATTGTCTGAGCCAGAGATTTGGGGAGAGGAAAATACATGATTTCCATTTCCACAATTATTATTTACTTTTTCTTTTTCTTTCTGTTCGATTTCTGTCATATTATTTTTTTCAGAAATATATCTATATCAAGTTATTAAATTTACTAGCATATAGTTGTTCATTTTTTTAATTCAATATCAGGAACCATGTCCTCATTTTTAACTCTTTATGTATTTATTGCTTTTCTTTCATTTTCCTGATTGGTCTTGCCAAAGACTTATGTACCTTATTAATCTTTTTATAGAAACAACTTTGAATTTTGCTAATCCATTTTTTGTCATCATTATTTCTGTCTTTTGGCTTTTTATTGTCTTCTCTTATTTCTTCAAGTACTTTCTGATAGTATTTTTCAAACTTCTTAAGCTGAGTGTTTAGTTCATTTGTTTTGATATACTTTCCTGGAAGTGTTGTTTTAAATGAATTATACACATTTGATCATGTAAATTTTCAGTATTCTCCAATTTTAATTATTTTTCAATTTTTGTAATAGTTTGTTTCTACTATAAGGGATTTTACTGTAATATTGGTTTCCAGATTTTGGAAATTTTTAGTTACTTTTTATTATCAATTGGTAGACTAAAGATATGGTCCATGGGACCTTGCTTCTTTGTAACATATCAGAATTTCTTTTATGAGCCACAGTTTTGTGTATGTTTCTTACATTCATTTCAAAAATGTATATTTCCTGCCTATTGAATAAACCTATCTTGTATATAGATTTACTATATAAAAATAATAAGTGACATCTATAAAACTTTATGTCCAATAACAAATTTCATGTACAGATCTAAGCAAATTAATTATGCTATTCAAATTTTCCACACTTAAAGTTTTATTTTCTCTTTGATTTATTGCTTTCTAAGAGTAAATTAAAATCTCCAACTATGATTATTGAGTCTTTTATCTCACCTCATAAATCTTTCAGTTGTTGCTTTGTATATTTTGAACCTATATTGTTAAATATATATTTTTGCTTATTATATCTTTTTTATCTGTTTTCCTTTTTTGCAATGTACAATGTATCTCTTCAACCTTGACTTTGACTTCTGTTTGTTTCTAGTTCATATTTACCTAGAATATACTTTTATTTCTTTGCTGACAGGGGTGTCCCACCTTTTGGCTTCTCTGTGCCACATTAGACAAATAAGGGTTGTCTTGGGCCACATATTAAAAACACAAATGCTAATGAAAGCTGATGACCAAAAAAAAAAAAAGAGGTCCACACAAATAAAAAAGTTGTGACAAAATTCATAGGCCCCGGGTTGGACATCATGCCAGCGAGTCAGTCAGTAAAACTTCTGTGTCTTATATCTAGATAATATATTATTGCATTTTTAATACAATCTGAGATATTTATATCATCTGATTCCACATTTTCTATTCACTTTATAAAATATTTTTTTCTTTACTCTTGTCTTCTATTCAGTAAGTCAGAATTTCTTCCACTGATGAAAATGTTATGCTCTGTACTATGTATTGTATTCTTTGGTGGATAGCTATACCTTATTAAGGCTGCATTCATGTTCATTTGTCCTCATCAATTTACTAAACTACCAGTACTCAAGAATGTTTTCTCACAACAAGAAAACATATCTTACCAGCACTTTATGTCTTAGCGTTTTTGGGCTGTGTGACAAGGTACTACAGACTGGGTTGCTTATAAACAATAGTTCCAGAGGTTATAAACTGAGATCAGGGTCCTGGGAAGGTTGGGTTCTGATGAGGGCCCTTTCCAGGTTGCAGGCTGTCAGTTTCTCCCAGTATCCTGTCATGCCAGAGAGAGAGCTAGCTCTCTGGCCTCTTCTTATAAGGGCACTAACCCATCCCTGAGGGCGCCATCCTCCAGACCTAATTACTTCCCCAAAGTCCCAGCTCATAGCACTCTGGGAGGCCAAGGTGGGTAGACTGCCTGAGTTCAGGAGTTCAAGACCAGCCTGAGCAAGAGTGAGACTCCATTTCTAAAAATATAGCCAAGCATTGTGGTGGGTGCCTATAGTCCTGGCTACTTGGGAGGCTGAGGTAAGAGGGTCACTTTAGACCAAGAGTTTGAGGTTTCTGTGAGCTATGATGTAATGGCACTCTACCAAGGATGACAAAGGGAGACTATATCTCAAAAAAAAACACAAAAAAACAAAAAAACTTTACTATGTTATTTATAACTTGTAATTCATATAGCAGGCAAGGAAATAATTAAAAAATAATAACCAAGGTGTTTCCAGAATTAAATGGAGATGTGTGTCTTAGTCCCTTTTCTATTGCTTATAATGGAACATCTGAAACTGGGTAAAATATATAAAAAGGAAATTTATTTCTCATAATTCTAGAGGCTGGGGAGTCCAAGGACATGACTTAGTATCTGGTGAGAGCCATATTTCTGGAGAGGACCCTCTATTGCAGCATTCTCAACCTGTGGGTCATGACCCACAGGAACTGTATTAAAGGGTTGCGGCATTAGGAAGGTTGAGAACCACTGCTCTACAGAGTCCTGAGGCAGTCAATGCAGGGTATCACAGGACAAGATGATAACATGCTACAGGCTTGTTCAATTTCTCTTCTTCCCATTGTAAAGCCACCTGCTCCACTCCCATGACTGCTCATTAATCCACACATGAGACCAGAGCCCTAGATCTAGTCACCTCTTAGAGACCTCATCTTTCAACACTGCCACAGTGGAAACATTGGAGCCATAGCAACGAGCAGTCCATAACATGACAGTTAGTGGAGTGCCAAATAGGTTCCTCCTGTCCTGTTGAGAATGCACCATAGACGCATTGCACTTATTTATCTCCATCATTACTTTTCTATTTTTAATCTTTTTTTTTGTCCTTTTCCTATCTTCTGGGAGATGTTCTTGGACTGATCTTAGGGTTTGCTATTTGTTCTTTGCCTATAAACTTCATGGTATTTATCCCTCATTAGAATTATTGATTTTGTTATCATTTTTATACCCAGTGCTTTCACTCGGCTCTTCATTGTAACTGCTCTTTCCTGCTTCATGTGACTAATACTCTCTCATCTCTTGGAAGACATTTATTACACTTATTTTAAATTCTTAATCTGTCTGTTTGATTAATTATTTAGCCCAGTTTGTTGACTCTCTCTGCTTCTTAGCTATCTGGCTATTGTTGTCTTCAGCCACCTGCCAGTTGAAACTTACTTTCCATAAAAGAATTACCAACCTAGCTGCTATGTGAGAAGGGTAAAGCTACGGCCTCCACTTGTCCTCTAGTCAGCGGATTATGAGGACAGAGTGAGCAACGCAAGGTCAAGGAGCTCAGGGTCTTGACCAGTCCTCATTATTGTTCTTTTTCCTGGTGACCTCATTCCTTAGGGGATATTTATACTCCTCTAACTTTGAAGCCACTCTCTTCTGAGGGCTTTTCTTCCGTGACATATTGGCATGATTGGGGGTCTGAAGGGATGTGTAAAGGAGTAGCTGGAAATGCTAGGGGCAGCAGTCATTCTTTCTCTGCTGGTATCTGCTTCCCACTCAGGACAGTCTCTGGCATTGCCCTTTTCCTGCCCCACAACCCTCATGCCATTGGGCCGGCTTGACTGTTTTTTCTCTCCCACAGCTACATGGGAACAAACAATGATCTATCCAGGACATTGTATCTGGAGGAAAAAGTGAGCAACTCAAAAGTTCTCTGCGAACTCTCTCCCCAGTACAATCATGCAGGCACACACACACGTACATCACAACTATCCTGTCTCTTCTTGAGTGTATCTCTCAGTTATTTTTCATGTATTCTTATGTTATTTCTCTTTCATGTAGCTCTCCAGAGCTGGACTGTTGAGGTAAAACAACACAGTGGAAGTTTCTTTTTCCACTGCATTCAACAAAAGTTTTCCCAGTCTAATAAATAAATAGGAAAACTCAAATGTAATTTCATAATTTGCCCAAAAATGTATTTTTATAAATTTTAACATGTCATATTTAATAAATAGATAAATATATTCATTTATTTATCAAATGTAAAATCCTTAATCTGTCTGTTTGATTATTAATCAATAATTGTCCCATTAACCAATAATTGTCCCCTGTCCCATGGCAGGGGTGGGAAGAGAGACTCTGTCCAAGCAAATATAGCATTCAACCCTCAGAAGAAAAAAATCAAGCCCAGCTTTGGTGTCCAGGTTATATTCCATGACATTAAGAGATAACCATCATAGAGGATTTTCTCTGGAAGAACTTAGTGTTCACTTATATATTCTCTAGACATAGACTCAGTAGTCCATCCTAGACATGTTTTGAACAATGCCCAGTAAGTAAGTGATAAGCAGGAACAGCCATTCTCAAAGTCAACTTAGAACACAGCAGTGCATGGGTCACACAAGATATCTCTACTGCTTAATAAAATTGGTTCATTTAAAATAGTTGGGAAAAGAATTCTAATTTTCCAGCTTCCAAAAGAAAGGAAAATTTTTATGAGGGCCTATACTAAATATCAATTGCTGTGTGACAAATTACTCCAAAACTTAGTAGCTTAAACAATAAACACTTACTATTTCTCTATGGCACAGTTTTTTGTCTTAAGTGATGATTCTTCTCCAACAGAAGTGATTTCTAATAATACTAACTCTTTTGGTTTCATTGCTGTGTAAGACATAACCTACTTTACCTCAATTTAATAAGCATGTTTCATTCTACCATTCATGAATGACTATATAAATCCTTGTTCCTCAAAGCCTTCTTTAAACCAGCTTTACCTTTCAGCTGAATCTCTCATTTTACTTTATATTTGTATGAATCAGGTTATTCAGTTTTTGAGAAGTGTACTTTAATACTTAGTGGGATTTTCTCCGCTAAGACAGATTCATCTGTTGGAGTCTATTCTACTGTATTGGCCCACAAGTACACCTTACGAGGTGTTTCCTCCTGGGAACATCTGTCTTTGGGTCTTGGAGTAAATCATAAGAGCAATACAACTCTCCTTTCATTGACTCTCTGTATTTTAGTTTTCTGATTTTATGTTTTTATTTTATTTTTATTTTGCTTCTATTTCTTTTTTTTTGTTTGTTTGTTTGTTTTTTGCAGTTTTTGGCCAGGACTGGGTTTGAACCCACCACCTCTGGCACATGGGGTCGGCGCCCTACTCCTTTGAGCCACAGGAACCACCCCAATTTTGCTTCTGTTTCTTGGCCAAATCTGTTTTTCTGTGTTTATTTCATCTACTTCACGATTTTGGCCATGACTTTTTCCACAATTCAGCCCAGGAACTAGTAAATAATGAATCCTTAGGTAGTATAGAGATCACCATGTGTATACAGGAGTCTAGTCTGACATGACTGATAAGCCTTCATCCATTGGTATAAACAAGAGAATTCTGATCTTATGGTATGACCATTTGATGACCTCTGTCAATACAATGGGGGCCTATTCTTTGTCAGATAAGGGATGATATATAATCTAGATTGTTCAATTATTATATTTGCTTCTTATCAATTTGTGAGCTCAACCCAATTAGGAAAAACTTTATGCTCAATGGAAAGGAAAAAAAATCTCCTTGAGATCTGTACTGGTAGACTTGAGTCTTATGTTTCTGTTTACTTTAGACCTGTATCTCTAGTTATAGATTTGAAACTGAAAGCTTTCTGTGTATCTCTGAGTCAATAATTAAGAAAAGGATTTTCCTTTTATTGTGTGGGCATGAAATATTTTTCTACCCCTAGAGAGCATTAATACATAAAGCTTTAAAACGTCTTAAATTATAGAAGCTCTGTTTTGCTTGGTTCATTGAGACCAATAAGGGCTTGCATAAATTTAATATTTTCAGAATTCTTATAAAATAAAGAAACTGAACTTCTAACACACTGAACCTTTCACAGAAACTACTAGCTCAAAAACACTTTTATATTTATAAGAATCCAAGTTCATGTAATAAAAATAAATATTAGATGAGTCAGAGTGTATTTTCATAATTCTGCTTAAAAAGTGTGTCATGTCTTTTTCCTAATGTATTGATGTGGCATATAAAAATGAAAGCAAATTTTTAGAAAGAGGAATCTAAAGTTTCTAGACTTTTACTACTGGTTTATAAGTTCAGATGAGCTGATAAGAATACTATTACTTTCATGCAGTTTTTTAAATTGAGGATCATATAAAATTGTATGTTCAACTAACTAGAATCATAATTCTGATAAACTTTTTAAATCAACAGTAGTTATGCTCTGGAGTATCAGCTGAAACTTATTTTCTAAGATCTCTGTTTAACTTGTAGGCAACAAAAACCTAACTTTAAATTGAGCTAATTAATGAATGGATACCTACATAATTTCTAAGTAAACATAGTTTTAATATACAGTATGTACTTTTGTTTTTATCTTTACACATTATAGGCAGACTATGCCTCTGAACCTATTGACAAAGGTCTTAATTTGTTTTAAGAAGACATAAAAGGGCATGTGTGGCTGTAAAAGCTGCATGTTTCCATGAGTTTTGTAGTTTGCCAACATACTTGTGTATGACAGGCAGGGCACAATTACCTACTGCCAAATTTTTTCTGATTAATAGAAGTTAGTTATTTGGGTGACATTCCGAGTTGTTGAAGCTGTACAATAACAATATGACAAAGTATAAATGTGCGTGCAAGAAAATGGAATGTTGTGTGAGGTATTTTCCTAAAACTAGAGTGATTTTGTTTTAAACTATGTTTTTTCAGAATTTGCAAAGGGCTAATGAAAGACAAAACTTAAATGAATATAGAAAGTTGTAGGTTACAGAAGTTAAATGCTATTTGCTTTATTTCTGAATACCTGCCAGCAATGAGTCTGAAAAGAAAAATGAAATATATAGAAAGAAAATCAGTAAAGTATGCTTAGTTTAATTCAGTAATTCAAAATATAATGTTTTTAAGTATTAGATTTCTAGGCCAACCTGTAATCTAGCACTCCGTGAGGCCAAGGCCAGTGGGTTGTTGCCTCAGAGATTGAGACCAGCCTGAGCAAGAGCAAGACCCTATAACTCTACTGAAAATAGAAGAATTAGCCAGGTATGCTGGCACAAGCCTGTAGTCCCAGTTACTCAGGAGGCTGAGGCAAAAGGATCACTTGAGCCCAAGAGTTTGAGGTTGCTGTGAGCTATGGTGACACCGTGACACTCCATCCAGAGTGAGATCATCTCAAAAAAAAAAAAAAAGAATTAGATTTTTCTGTTAAAAGGAAAAATTGTTCTTAGGGTAATCCATCCACTCTTAATAAGAGATATTTTAAAAGTATTCTTTATATTTTCTGTTATCTATATAGGATTCTGTATTTAACCAGAATAATTATTCTGAATGTTTATGCCCATAATTATTTTGTAATGCAAAAAGAATCAGCAAATTTAGAATCCATACAATAGAAATGACCCAATCTGAAGAAGTGAGAGAATAAAAGATTTAAGAAAAAAGTGAACAAAGCTTCAAGAACTTGTAGACCAATATTGAAATGTCCAAGTATGTACAGTGGAAGACCCAGAAGGTGAGCAGAGAGTAGAAGTTATTTCTGGCTTACTAGTTACTCAGCACTGTATGGCTTTAGATTTGTTAACTGTATTCTAAAGAGGCCTATGTATGCAAATTAACATACCTGGCTGCTCCACAAAATGAACAGGAACAAAACACCAACCAACGTGATTGAGAATAATCTTTGCAGATTATTTATAATCTGGGGAAAGGAAGATTATTAAGAAAAATTATCCAAAGTTTATATATAAAGGAAAATCTTCTCAGTGTGATACTGTGATATTCTCTAAGTCTATTCTCAAAGTCTATTTAATTCTCTACAAGAATGTATTTTTTGCTGAACTTCCTATTTACCATCACTGTAACCCAGGGGTGAAGTTACATGCTAACTTAACAGATTTTTATTCAGGAGAGATACAAATAATTTCTTTAATAAATGTTCGTTCTATACTTGCATGAGTAACATTTTAATTTTTTAAAAGGTATGATTTTTGATAGGATGAAATTCAATTTTTGAGAAGTCAAATGAGGCTTGGTTATAAACTGAGACTGACATTGAATCTTCTCCAAAGAGTCATTTCTGTGTATTCATTTTTGGGGGATGACCTTAACCTTAGACACTTTCACATAGTAGTTTGATTCACATAGTTTGATTTCAGGAAGCAAACAAAGCCTAGATGTGTAGGATTAAATGCTTCTTTATAAATCATTAAAACCATCCTAAAATCAATTCAAAACTTGACCAGAAGCCACTGCACTTTGCTCCAAAGAGAAATGACACGCTGAGTAAGCAAGACTATTGCTGCTCACTCTTCTCCAAACTCAAATGACCTGCTGGGTCAGTGTGGTGCCAGAAAACTCCAGCCGACAAAGGCAGTAAAAGTCAAAAACAGTAAAACTACTGAAGAGAGGCCAAATTTAGGATATGTAATTGTTAGTAACTTTATTAGTATATTCTTCTAGGAAAAGCAAAGTGGCAGAATGCAGTGTAAGATCCAATACAAGAAAACTGTCTTGAAGTGTGGGCTAGAAAGGTGATCTCAACACTAAGGGAAATACCTTAAATTCCCATAAGATAAGAAAATTGAGTTTTTCATATCATCTGATATTGATCAAGAGACCTAAATGTAAACCAGTTGGAGATTTGGGCTTCAAAGAACTACAGCAATCCTGGCAATAGAAGCAACAGCTGTCATCCAGTGGAAGATGTGACTTCTTTGCAGTAATTTTTCCAAGTCTTTTCAGAATTCACCAGAATCAGTTCTTTTAAGCCCACATAAACACACAAAGTTCCTGCTGTAATATTATTCTTGGGCCCCACATCCTGCAATGCTATTGTAGATCAGATTTTCAAAAAATACCCCCTGCTGTCTCTAAAACTTAAACAGGTTTGGCTGGGTCCCATAAACTTGTTCCATCCTTCCCTGTTTCCCCACCCACCAATAAGACCAAACCCAAAATGTGAAAAATTCCAGAAGATGCCCTGTAATATTGTAATTAGTAATAGCAGCATTGCACATTGAAGATGTATACATAGGCCATAATCTGAAAAAATAGAACAGGAAATAGTCTCTTAATATCTGATTTATTTTTAAATGCTCATTTGCCTCTCCACTCGGTCCTGAGACTACTACTTCCCCTAGGCTGATGCTGGCAAGGCAATGGCAGCTATGAAATGGAAAAGAAATGGAAAGAAAGTAACAACAGTTCAAGTTTGATTTGTTTTTTCTCACAGAGTACATGGATTCTAGAAGAAAAGTGAAAGACATAAAAAAAATCGCATTAATTAGAAGATATAGCTTTGAACAGCTTGAAAGAAAATTGTCTGGCTTTTGTTTTGGTGTTTTGTTTAGTTTGTATAAGGCTGCTACACTGTGGGTCCCATGGGGATACTATTCTTATACCCCTAAGTCCTAGCATGTGTTAGGCCTAGAGTACAGTAGGCCCTCAATAAATATTTGTTAAAGATGTGATAAAATGAACCAATGACCTGTGATGATTCCCATTATATATAAGTCAGGTTTCAGTCAAGGCTAGATTTAGGGAAGTATCCTGGATATTGTGATACAATGAAGATTCTGGCTCAGCAGTCTAGGACGAGGCTAAAGGGTCTGCCTCTCCGACAGGTTCCTGGGTGAGGCTAATGCTGCTGGTTCTCACAAATTTGAGAACCAGGAGTCTAGGCAACCCAGTGCTTTGTAGCCATACAGAAGGCTCCAGAATGCGGAGTCATTGTGTAGAAGTGATGGGATGAGAAAAAAGAAGGGGTGAATTAAAGCATGTGGCACTTTCAGATGGAGTGGGATTAACCACCCAAGGAGCATGTTCACTGTCCCTTTCTTTTTTTGTTCTATGAAATAAAAGCCTTATTTTGTGTTTAAGAAAAAAAAAGTATCTAGAATGAGCAAACTAATGGGAGAAATATTTAGGGCATGGGAGCCATCTCCTTATCCATGAAATCATATTATGGCCAATGCTGCCTACATTGGGAGAAGAATTGTGAAAGACCAGTCTCCTTGCCTTCTAGCAGCTCCTCAAGGACCTTCATTTCCTGGAGGAGGTACCTGGGTGACAACCACAGGAGGCCTATTCCCCAAGAACCCTGGGGTTCAAAAGAGGCTGTCACAGCAGAACGGAGGCTCCCACAGATTGCACCAGTTGGGTGCCCCTTTCCCTCTCCCTCTTCCTGCTCACTCTTTCACTCAAATCCCTCCCTGTCTGTGGCCAGATGTGCAAATGCTAAAGATTCAGAGGTGATTCCCATCTCGCAGCCCTCTGCCCTGATGTCCACCCGGCGTCCTTCTCCACTGTGGCCATCACAGATGCTCTCAGGTATGTTACCCCCTTTTTGAAAATATTATTTAAGGATCAGAGTGATTGAACCTATTCAAGCAGGTTCCTGGCCCAGAGATGAATTTCTCATTTTAGCCCCTGAAGTTGTCTTCTGAGCTCATTTGATCCAAACCCACACACATAAAACATGGAGAGAACAGAGCTCAAGGAATGTGAAAGGAAGGCTGTGGCTATGTCTTGTTTCTCTCTCTTCCCAAGATGTGATGTTTAATTATTGCGTGTCTTCCCTTTTATCATGGTGGTTCAGGTCAGTAAGGACAGCCCCAGGGCTTGTGCCACAAACCTCCGGGCACCAGTCAAGAGGTGGGTAGAAAGCTGGGAAGCAGAACGTAGTTGCCCAAGGGCCTCCACTCTCAGAGCAACCGCTTATCTCCAAAACTCCAGGGGCCCTCGTAAACACAGAGTGCAATGCGAACAGTGAACCCTGAGCTGGGCCATTCTAGAGTATGAGAAGGGAAAATGGAGAGAAGAGGGCTCATAGGAGAAGCCTGCAAGAGGCAGCATGGACGGAGGCCAAGAAAGGGGAATGGATTCAACCTGGTCTGATCTAGAACGTTTATCTTGAAATCTGTATTGATGTGTGTATAACAATGATGATGAAAGCGTACACATTGCATCAGGAAAATTCCGCTGCCGTTCATTAACTGCTAGAAGACTAATGAGGTTATCTCCCTGTAACCTCTTATCTTTGCAAAAGCAACAAAAATTATTGTCTCTTGTGTAAACTACTGAGCATTTTGTCCCTAATTATCATGCTTCATAATAAGAAATATTCATAGTATTAAATGAGTCAAGTTGCCTTGTTGGGAGTCTTACTTTATTGCAACAATAACCTATAGATTTTATAGTTGTTATGACCCTGGTTTAAAAAAAAAAATTAATTGGAAAGCCATTCAGCCAAGATGACTCCAGCCTACTTGAGCAAACCAAAACCCAATGTACACAATAAAATAAAACAAAACTTAAGCTCACCTAACCAGAAACCACTGACTAACCTCTAACTATGGACTTTCCATTTTAACCAATAAATATATTTTTTTCTCTTGGTTCTGCAAACACCTTATAAAAGTTGTCTCTGTCTCACTCCCTCTCTCCCCCACTGTTTGTGATCTAATGCTGCTAGATTCATGAATCACTGGATATGCAAATAAACCTGTTAAAATTTTAATGTGCCTGAGGTAATTTTTTAATATACTCATACGTGAATTTAATGAGTCCAGAGATTAAAAAAAAAAAAAATAGAAAGAACTACATGATGGGATGGATGGGCTACCTATAAGAAAATGATCTCAAGTGAAAAACCGTAAATGAGCAGCTGAGTTTCAGAAGAAAGGCCAGTCACGACTGACTAGTGGTCATTTTGACAAAAATAAGCACTGTTAAGTGCATATTCAGTGCCATTGTGCATAATCTCATTTATCCTCACAACAATCTTATAAAATTCGTACAAGTATTTTCCTCATTTTACACCTAAGCAAAGTGAAGCATAAACATGACAGAAAACCAGCCCAACATCATAAATGTTGAAGGAGAGGAACTGGAATTCAAGTCCCAGCTTTGGCTGCAAAGCCTAAGCTTTAGCTACTAAGCTGTATAGACCCCCAGCACTGGCAACTAAAATTTATTCTTCTGTACCTGACAGAGAGAGATGAGTGGTTTATGTACATTATTTAAAGTATTGACATAAATCCATGGTCATATTCGGTTCTAGTCCAGCCAGTCTGAAAAGAAGAAAGAACATCAAGTAGCCTAGAAAATGTGAATCCAAAGAGGAGGAATTCCTCAAGGTGTATTCCTAACAGTCCAGGAAAGGGAGTGCTCTGGCCACATGGTGTGAGCAGTCCAAACAACTTGGGTTTAGAAAGGGATGTTTCAGATCAAGGTCATTCAACCGACCTTTCTTGCTCTGATGCCATAATTAACAAACTTTCTGGATATAATTTTATTTCCGATGTTTTTGTATTCCCCCATTAGGAAAGAATGATGAACCATTGGCATCATTTCACAGCTTTCTTACAAGAAATTGATTAATTGGCATCTGGTTTACAATCAGTGTTTTGTGAGTTGGGATAAATCAAGTCTGTTCTAAAGACAAAACTGTCAACGCAGGGTTCTTTGACCTAAAACATGGAGATTGCACCAAAGCATGCCCAACCTGAGACTCTGTTGGTAGGTGGCTGCCCTCAGCACCTCTAATGATGACCTGCCTTTTATCTCTCTAACTACATGTACATATGCTTAATTTTTCATGCATTGTTTCTTCAGGCCCACACAATTTTTTAAAGTAGGAGAAATACATCTTGGACTATGACCTAGATACCATTAATTCTAAAATTCGTAACTCAACGAAAAAGGATAAAGGAAAAGAAGAAAAGGAGGAGAAATAACCACTGATTAATTACCAACAGGAGTTAGTTCTATTTGTGGAATATGATTTTGAACAGAAATTATTCACATTTCCCATAGGAGAGGTTGAATAGAAATATAAACCAAAGTCATACAAGATCAAGACTTAACTGAAAACCTTACTGAAAGTCAGAAGTTCTTCAGTATATTCCTAATTTCCAGAAAATGCTTTTAAAAATGGTCAGGCAACTGAGCATCTGAGATCTAATTGTGTCACGTCTAACAAACTAGTTTGATGTTCTCCTTTTAGAAGAGCAGATGGAGTAGTCAAAAGACTATGAGAAACCCCTTAAGAAAGATGTGACAGTCTGAGGGACAGACTTAAACTAATGTTAAAAAAAAAATAAATGCTTTGATGAATTAGAAAGGATTTTTCAACCCAGATCTAAATGAGATTTTCAACATTCTTTGAACAATGGCAAAGTGATTTTCTAGTTGTAAAGGAGAAAAAAGGGCAAAAATTTGAAAAGTTAAATAAAAATTAATTGACAAGAAAGAGTTCAGTGTGAATGTACCATCAAGGAAAATGGTCTAAATCATTTTTCTTCTACTGAAAAGTGTTTTAAAATACAGGGAAGTACAAAGAATAACATTATAAACACATACGTATCTATATTACAATTTTAATAAATGCTAGTATTTTGTCGTGTTTTTGAGAAAAATAAAAGCTTACATACATAGCTGAAGATCCTTCTATTCCTGTTCCAGTTCAATCTTCCTTTCTCCTTAGAAACAAGCATTATTATGAGCATTATACACTACTATGTGTATCATATAAAAATACATAGTATTATGCTTACATAGTACACGTCTGAAGTATATGTGGTACTAAAATATGAATTGGAAATACACCATACTTGTATATTTCGTGTAACTTATGTATTTCCTAAAATATAGTCTTAAAATAGCTTCCAACAGATATTTTAGAAGGAAAACTTTAAAAATAGTTGATATAACTAAAAAAACAGTGGCCATTTCTACTTGGAAGGTAATTAGAATAGAAACAAAGTTTAGAGTAGGGACTCATTTATAGTGAATTCTGAAAACTATTTTTTAAATTCTGAGATGGTAAGTGTGAATGGGAAAGAATTTCTAAGGTGGCAATGAAATTAAAAATGCTACCAAGAAGCTCACATTTTATAAATTTAAAATTAGAGATGAAACAAGCCTAAAATAGATTTTGAAGGTGAACCCGGGTACTGTAAAATATTACGATGGCTCATTGAACTCTTTTCCATACATGCTAAGTTACTCTCTGGGAATAACTTACACAGGTTCAGAAATTACATTAGCTTTTCAAACCTCCAGGGTACTATTCAGTTAAGTTATTATCTGATGTCAAATTTTTCTTAGTGCCTAAATTATTCTCACAACTTCAGCAATTCTATTCTGGCTTCCACAAACCATATAGTTTTCTGATCACTTAAGGATTCATGTGACTTCCAATAGCACTCAACTTATTCATGGAAGCAATTTAGGCCCCCTGGAAAATCCAGCTAAACAAGAGAAATTCCCTCTGATGCCACTGTGCTTGTATGCTTACAGGCAACAGAGTGGAAAAGGTCAATCTGATACATTCAAACCTATTAAAAATAGAATTTATTGACCGAACAGCCAATCCAAATGGCCATTATGATTGGCAAGCAAAGCCAATTAAATAAAGAATGGCTCCCTTATTGGTTTTATGTAGTCAGAGTTTTAGTAAGTAATAAATGCTCCATAAGTCTGGCTCTTGGTCAGAATTCCTGGGATCATTAACTGTCCCTTGGTAATTTTATCCTAAAGAGAGATATTGATCCTGATATTCTAGCCAAATTCTAATTTATGAAATTATAGCCTCCCCTTCCCAAATTCCCCCAGATTATGTGGTATACTCCCAGAAAACAACCACCTCGAGCTAACAGGCTTCTCCCAACTACAAGCCTCCCTTGGGAGACCAAAAGAAACTCTAGCTCAACTTGGCCGACACAGAAGTCTTTATGAGTTTGCATAAGCCTCTTCAACCATCATACACTCAATAATATAAATTTACATTGTGATCCATTTTAGCAAGAGATATGTCTTTGGGCATCCCATTGGCAGGATCAACTGAACAGGATGTTGACAGGTGTTCATTTAAAACAGTCTAACTTTTTAAAGGCCGTTCCAGAGAGAAGGTAAAGCATAAGAAGCAAAGTTGTGAGTGTAGACCCCTAAAGAAGATCAAATAAATAGACTTACTGTTAGTCCTCTTGGAGACAAGTATGAACCTTATACTGGCTCAGAAGTAGAGGTTGGAAAACACCCAACAAGTTCATTAAATTTAGCCAATTCAGAAATATGATCATTACTTTTTCCCTAAGAACATCAAGAGCAGATACTCCTTACAGGAGTTCAAACCAACATGACATCAAGTGGCCAGACAGGTAAGGTAAATAAGTGTCGTGGCCCACCAGTGCGCAAGTTTAACATGGGATGAGAAGTCACGGCCTCGACAGGATTCTCCAAGTCGTCCTCCACCTTACAGTTGCAGCAATAAGAAACTAAACAGTTGGGTATCTGTTTGATTTGTTTGAAAAGTCAGTCAATTCAATGAGGAAAAAAATTGAAGCACTGAGATTGACAGACTTTGGAATTTTCATATGCTTATTTTGGCATCATGTGGATATAGCTCAAGATAGCTATGAACACTAAAGGGAAAATTTTTTGGTAATAAGGTTAGAGGCATCACTATTGTAGAAAACAATAAAAATGTAGCTCAGAAAGCATTAATGCCATTTATATGCACTTAAACTGCAACATAGTTGGTTGTGAAAATAAATATGTCTAGTTAACACACAAGCACATATTGAGGGTCTAAAAAATCATCTTTTCTCTTTTAAGCAATACTGACACTCATTAACACCTTTGAATATAATTTCATGCGATTTAATTTTTTTATTTATAAAACTGTTTCCAGGTGTGATTATTATTCATCCATCAAAAGATATATTTTTAAAAACAAAAAGTGACAGCATTCACTTCCAAAATTTATGTACACGGGTAGAAGACTCTAATTATACAACAAAGTAATTTCATTAGCGTAATTTGTTTCATATTAGGTTACACTCTCTAAAGATGTTTGCAAAGTTAAAGAAAAATTAAAACTCCAAAGTCTAGGTGTTTTCCATTAGTACTATTCACCATTTCCTTGTGGATTATAACTATGTCTAAGGTGATGTCTGGCAACTGTCTCTCAAGTTCATTTGCTTAATCTGCATAACCAGAAATCCCGAGGACAGGGAGAAATGTCATCTTTGCAGGCTTATTGTCACCAGAGCCAACTGTGGCAGCAGAGTAAGAAAGAGTTACCTCAGGAGTGCAGTGCTACAGACAGTGGCATAACAGACACAGGAAACCTGGAAAGGTAGGAGGTTGCAAGGTGGGGCAGGGATGAGCAATTACTTAATATGGACAGTGTACACTATTCAGGTGGTGACTGCATTTAAAAGCCCAGACTTCACCAATATAACCATAGAACAACAGTGCACCTGTACCTCCTGAATCTAAAAAAATTAAACAAATGAATTAAATAAAAATCACACACATACAAAAGAAGTAGGGTCCTGAAGTCAGGAAAACTGAGGAATACCGAAGATAGATTTCAAGCATTTTTTGATTCTTGGCAACAAAAATGCAACAAACTACCTCCGGTACTAAAGAACTCCAGAAGAGTATTCTACTTTAGGAAGAAAAACTAGTGTAATCATTCATTCATTTATTGAATTCATTTATGGAGCGCCTTCTAAAGGACAGGCAATAGAGTGGTGATGAGGATTGAAGGATAAAAAATATGGAGCTTTGCTCCCCTCGGGGAGGGGGTGGGGTGGTGGGGGAGTAGACCCACACAAGAGACTCGCCTGAGCTGCGTGAGACGGAGTGTGCAAGAGGAGCTTCTCCTGGGAATGATGGGTTTTCATGAAAACATCCATCAGGCCTGCTCTGTGGGAAGACGGTCACCGGTCTCGGCCTCAGCAGCATCCTGACCGAGCATCAGAGCCTGCCAGAGAAACCCTGTGGTTTCCAGCTTGAGAATCACCCCCCACGCCGCCCATACTTCCGAATGACCAGGGATAACACTGTCAGTAAGGGACTCCCCGACTGTGGGCCATGGTGGCCTCTCCGCCTACAGGAGCAGCGTTCATTTTCCCTGTCTCGGATTTCAACCTTTTTCTAATCCTATAAGGTAATAACATTTGCAAATGGAGAACACCTGGCCATCCAACATGATGAATTTTCCGGGCTTCTGGGAAAAGTTACTCCAGCCAAGAGAAATCTAACGCACCCCCAGAAGTAACCTGAGCCCTTGATAATAGGAAGACGTGAACGCAGAGGTTAAATGTGCATTCAACACAGAGGAACTATGAGCATCGTGTTGCTGCAGGCGTGTGTGTGTGTGTGTGTGTGTGTGTGTGTGTGTACGTGGAATCATAGAATTCTAAGCTTGTAGGGTGTGCTTTATAGCTATATCATATGTTATCCAGATACCAGTTGTATATTATAAGCTGCATATGCAATACCATATGGACACCATAAAATATCACATGTGTTGTCAAGATAATTTTATATTTAGTGCATGATTAAAAATGTCCTATATTATATACCTATCTTTTCTGTGTGTACATAGATTTGTCTAACAAATTGCCTTCATTATCAGATTCAGATATAAATCAAAGTTAAAGTCTCTTTACTTAAATTTAATAAAAAGCAATATGGAAACGTGAATACAGTTTGTTTTTTCTTCACTAGATTTTTCTGCCATGCAGCATTTAACACTGGTGCAGCTGTCAATACCCATTCATCTGCTATCGGGCAGCTTTTTCCTTTCACTCACTGTGACATTTTTAAAGTGGCAAAAAAAAAGAGCTTAAAACAGCATATTTGTCACTTTTTTCTTTATGGTGACCTTTTAAGTACTAGGGAAAATTACTCTATATGTACCAAACCCTTTAATCATTACACATACATTTTCACCATACTACTTTATATAGGGGTATCATTTAATTATATTTAAGAAATTTACATTATACATGCTGCTGTTCATTTAATTATTTAAAAATTTAAACATAAGAAAATCTGATATCTCTTAGCTATGGCAGCCATGTCATGCAACCATAATATAGGACTCATTATTTATAAGTGGAATTTTAGAAATTGCTTGTACACACCCTCATCTCCCAGCTTTTAAATTCTGATAAATAACTACATGGAGGATTTCTTCAGCAAATAAAAGATACGTTGATGGTGAGGCAGGACCAGGAAGGTTTTGAGAAAGAAGATGTAAGATTGACTACCGATTCTATTTTGGATCAGCTGTGTGACCTTGAAAGAGTTGCTGAGTATCTCTGATTTATATCTGGAATCTCATCATAACCGCCTTTCTCCATCACAGTGGGATTGTGAGGAACCAATTAGCAAATATTTGCATATGTGCTCTGTAATCTATAAAAAATGAAGAGTAATATGACTTTTCGTTCTAAAACACAAATATTCTGTTTTCTAGAAATGGTAGAGAAATTAAATATCCTTATAGCAAGCCAGCAAAAAAAATAAAATGTTTAGAACAGACTAACGTTAGCAGCACATTATTTAAAGTTACTGTCCTTTCTAAAACTAGAAACAGCAATATTGTTGCACCTGCCGTACAATGGTTTTTTAAATTGCAAAAGGTAATAATTCTTCAGTGTCCAAGTAGGCATATTTTTATTCTCATTACTTTTGATATAATTGTCAGACCTTGAAAAATGACTACGTGTTTTTCCTCCTACCCCTCTGTTCTGTGGCCTGGCATATGGAAAGTGAATGAGTTTTATATTAACAGCCTTAGGATAGAATTACCTACTTCACCATTTATGAGCTGGTCACCAAGAGTCCAATAGCTTCTCAAAGGGACAGCTTCCTCATCTCTACAAAAGAGAACATAGTATCTACTAAAGAAGGTTCTTTTGTAGGTTACAAATAGTCTATATTAAGTGTCTAGTACACAATAAGCTCTTGATAAATGGTATTTATTTTTGTTGTTCTGGCAAGAAATCTGTCACCAAGCTTGGCTATGACAGCAACTCAGTGATCTTAGAGATTCTGCAGTTCAGCAAGAATCCCTGCAGGAATCAAGATGTAGGCAGGTGTCCTCATCGTGCAAGTAGACCTACTGCAGCCTTCCCAGGATGGCCTTGACATCCTGATGAAGCAGAGTCTAGGAAGGTGGCCCTCCTCTCAACTCCAACAATAATAGTGTATTTCTCTCCTGCCCACCCAGTCTTCTAATATAGACAGAGGAGAGTGGGAATGGACTTGCTTGGTACCTAGCTGTAGTAAGACTGTTCCAATCCAATAACAAATAAGAACACATGGATCACTTAAAGCCACACGCTTCAGAGAGGTCTAGAATGGGAACCTGGGCTGTGTCATAAAGAATGGAGGAGGATGATGCACCCCACTGATCCAATAACATAAGCACTATTTATACAAATGAGTCTTTTCCTATGAAGCCTACTTCACAAAATTAGAAGGGATGACTTGCCCACCAGATGCACAGAAATCTACATAGTGACACATGTATGTCATCTCCATAAGAAAACAATAATTCTCCAGTAACAGGTCCCAATCATACGGGAATATGTGAAATGCCCAAAAAGAAAATTCAAAATAATAATCTTTAAAAAAACTCACTGAGATGCAATAGAAGGCAGATAGACAATTCAACAAAGTCAATTAAATAAGTCACGATTTGAATGAAAATTCAACAAAGAGAGAGATACCATTAAAAAAAAAAAAAAGAACCAAACAGAAATCCTAGATCCAAGGAATGTAAATGAAATAAAAAAATAGCAATCAAAATCTTGAACAACAAACTAGAAGACCAAGCAGAAAAAAAAAAAATAATTACAAATGAGTGAAATTCTCCAGGCCAGGGGGAGTGACAACAAAGATTCCTCAAATGTTAGAGAAATGAAACGGCATGGTGCTTTATTCTCTATCCCTGAAGCTGGCTTGAGAGCAGGTAGAGATTGGCAGTGATTGCTTGATGATGCCATTCTGAGAAGCCTAGGCTTTATCCTCTATTCGGCTAGAACCCTTCTTATCAGCAAGGAAATAGCATTCCAAGATTTATGTTTTAGGAAGATTGCTTTGACATTTATTTATGTGGAGAATGGGCTGGAGTGAAAAAAGATTGCACAATGAGGAATTAATTGGATAGACTTTGGAGTGATCTAGGCAAGAAAGAGTGTGAGCCTGAAATGAAGTCTTATTGGTGTAAGAGAAGAGGGCAACTGGGAGGCAGAATCAACAGAACCCAAATGAATGAACGTGAGGAGTGAAAAGAAAGACATTCAGTTTGACTAGTAGCTTCCTGGCTAGTTTGAGTGGATGGTATGTAAATTCAGCATAATAAAATGACGTGGACTTCAATACGAAAATGCTTGAACACAATTACACCAGAAGACATAAGGCAGCAGGCACATGCTTGCTCTTATTTACAATAGATGTTTTTATTTAACAGATACCTTTTGTTTAGACTTGACATTTTAAAATAAAGGGCAAATAATTATATTCCTATATACTTAAAATCACCTTGAATGTGCAATAGCCACCAATGCTAAGTCATCTTCTTGGCAACAACATGCTTTTCCAAACTGGGGGATAACTCTTAAACATTATTTTATGCTCAATAATGCTCCCAACAAAACATAGTATAATTTACCTTCAGTTTAAATGGCACTCCCATTCTTAGAAAATTTGTTTATGTTTAAATAGCACAAACTTACTTTATAGATAAAATGGAGTCATGTTCCAGGCTTAGAAAATTGTAAATGGCTATTTCACCTGCAAGAATAGCTGGTAGGAACATTGAAATGTGTATGGAATGTAGGACAATTCTCTGTGTAACACTGTCCTGAGTACCACCAGATTTATAACATCCCATACTCTCCATGTGCTATTGTGATAGCCAAGTCCTTGTGACTTCTAAATGTTTGAGATGATTAAAAATCTTCACATCAGATTTCCAAAACATTCCCAGAGAATGGTTATCAGTCTGACCTCATTGAGAACTAGCATGCTTAAGGAATGTTCCAGAGAAAACATTCCCTTTTTTTTTTTTTCTTAGCAGCTCTGGAGACCATTTCAGCTTAAAAACAAACAAACAAAAAAGAATCAGCTTCTTTGAAATGAACTTTGATCCTGCTAACTGAGAAAGCTTCTTTGGTGTCACTCAAACTGTACAAGATACCCTGATGGCCCATCAAAAGGATGAGAATGAAAATATCCCATCCACTCTTTCAGTCTCATCACTGTCTCTAAGGATTTGCCCCACCCCAGGTAATCTCAGGAACTGTAACAGGCATTTCTTCATGCCCTGTGATTGTGGGGGTAGAACTGGGGACAAGATATAGAGAATGGATGTGTCTTGACTTAATGGGTGGGCTTCAACCCCTGGTTTGCTGGATCCAGTGTTGTACTGGAGCCAACTCTTACCAGATTTTGAGAACCAATCTGAATTTTTAGGAATTTTGTGAGTCCATTGACAATAGGTAGAAGACTTAGAATTTGCAACAGTGATATCTTAAACCATGGAAACTGGCAAACATTAAAAATCAGGGCTCACAAGACATTACTCAGAAATAAAAACAAAGCAGGAGGAATCACACTACCAGACCTGAGACACTACGATAAATCGATAGTGATCAAAATAGCATGGTACTGACACAAAAACAGAGAGGTTGATGTTTGGAACAGAATAGAGAACCAAGAGATGAATCCAGCTACTTACCGTTACTTGATCTTTGACAAGCCAACTAAAAACATTCAGTGGGGGAAAGACTCTCTATTTAACAAATGGTGCTGGGTGAACTGGCTAGCGACCTGTAAGAGGCTGAAACTGAACCCACACCTCTCACCATTAACTAAGATAGACTCTCACTGAAATAAAGACTTAAACTTAAGACATGAAACTATAAAAATTCTAGAAGAAAGTGCAGGGAAAACTCTTGAAGGAATCGGCTTGGGTGAATATTTTATGAGGAGGACTCCCCAGGCAATTGAAGCAGTATCTAAGATACACTACTGGGACCTGATCAAATTAAAAAGCTTCTGTACAGCCAAGAACATAGTAAGT
>CAUYRH010082277.1:0-12930 GCA_963574655.1 Perodicticus potto
AATAAAAATTAACTGGGCATGGTGGTAATACCTGTAAATCCTAGCTTCTTGGGAGGATGAGTCAGGAGGATCGCTTGAGCCTAATAGTTCTAGGTTGCAGTGAGTTGTGACTGTGTCTCTGCACTCTTGCCAGACAACAGAGTAAGACCCCATCTCTTAAATTCTTTTTTTGCTTTAACAAGGAAGAAAAAGCTCTTTTAATGGATCTTGCAGTATTGACTGGATGGAAGGCTGGAAGCCAGTCAGGCGAAGAGAGTACAATAGACTGACACATGTAGAAATTCTATGGGTGAAAGAAGGCGGGTTGGGGTGGCAGCCTACTTGAGATGAAGGTGCCTTGTCTTGAAGCTGTATCTTCTTAGAAAGCACATTCTTTTTATTTAAACCATATGCTCATTTGGCTTGATATGGGGCTGCTGAGGTGGAGAAATACTCTCCCAGTAATAAGGACAGCAAATAGGCACAGTGGCTCGAGACCGTGGTCCTAGCTACTAGAGAGGCTGTGGCAGGAGGGTCACTTGAGCTCAGGATTTCAAGGCCAGCCTGGGCCAACATAGCAAGATACATCTCAAAAAAAAACCTACCCTAACACAATTAAGATATTTTCTGTGACTTTTATAAGTATGAATGAACTCATTAAATCCTCATAACAGGTGGGTCTTTTTTTTAGAGACAGAGTCTCACTTTATCACCCTCGGTAGAGTGCTGTGGTATCACACAGCTCACAGCAACCTCCAACTCCCAGGCTTAGGTGATTCTCTTGCCTCAGTCTCCCAAGGAGCTGGGACTACAGGCGCCCGCCACAACGCCCGGCTATTTTTCTGTTTTGCGGTTCGGCTGGGGCCGGGTTTGAACCCACCACCTTTGGTATATGGGGCCGGCACCCTACCAGATGAGCCACAGGTGCTGCCCACATGGGTCATTTTAATACCCCTTTTCACAGAAGAGACAGCAGCACACAGGGTATACACATCCTTCCTAAGATCACACAACTGGCAAGCATCAGGGCTTCACACTCAGGTGGCGTGGCTGCTGCGGGAACCACTCTGCCACGCTGCCTCCCTTGCTCAGATTCTGGCTGGGCAGGCTCAGGATTTTCTCACCTGCAGATTGCAGGTAATCTGAGGGTTCTTGGAACCCATCTGAAGTGCTGAGTCTTGGTGCTCAGTAGCAGGAAGCTGTGATGATTGCTGAGTTAGAGCTGGAACAAGCACCGTACTGGGATTCAGTTACTGACATGAATCCAAACTGAGCCCAGACGGACCTGTGGTCCCACACCAGGGAGCAGCTGCCAGCGCCTGTGTCTGCTGCAGTGTGGGTGGCTGGGACAGGTCACTCCAGAAGCTTCTCCCTTCCAGACACCTTAATAGGAAGGAATCTTCTTCCTTTGCTCCTCTCTCTTCCCTCTCTGCCTCCCTCCCTTTCTTCTTTAAATGTCCAAAGTCGGTGGGTACCTTGTCTTAAGTAACTCAGTGCGCAAGACAGGCAGTCTGCTCGCAGTTGGCAGTGCGCAGGATTAAGGGAGGACTAAGGCCCTTTGTCAATTTCTCGTCTCCTCTCTGCAGAGACAGGACCCAAAGGATTGCTAAAGAATCCCCTTGGTAACTATTTCTCCTGCCCCTTGTTTGGATTCCCTCTGGCTGGGTGGAGCTGCCACTGTGGCAGCTTTGCAGGGAAGTGGGCAGAGGGCTGTTGGAGCGTGCAAGCCTGGCATTTGCATCGGGCTGGGTCTCCATTCTAAGGCCAAGTCGACTCACCTCTTGGGCAGGTTGCTTCAGACTTCGGAGACAGGCCACATCATGTCAAGTGGCTTTTGCTCCCCATTTCCAGTGCTGAAGGGTGCAGGCCTGGAGTCACCCCAACCTGTTCCTTCCTCCTTGTTCCCTTCTGCCCTTGTTTCTCCCGCCCTATGGAGGAAGCACACAGCCTGCTCTTACACAAGCCTGTCCTCCACCCGTGTCCTGGCTCCTACCCTTTGTGACCTTCTCAAGGACTTGGAGTCTAAATATTCTCTCCCTTTCCCATCAGCCTACTCCTAGATTAAAATGAAAAACTCCCTCTGACTCCTGCCCTCCACCCCATTTCCCACGTCCCATCTCCAGTCTTGCTGCCACCTCATAATTCTGTTGCCTGCCGGATGCCCCAAGATTCTGTCTCCTGGGAATTCCACACTTAGCATGTCCAACACGAAACTTCCCACTGCCTTCCATATCTGTGAACTCCTGGTGTCCTCAACAGCCGAACCGGCACCTCCCTTCCCGCAGTCACCCAAGCCTGTTGCTGGTTCCTTCCCCTCCCTCCAGTATTTCTCGCTGGCCCTCAGTCCTGCTTTGAAGATCCCTTCAGACCCCACTGCCTATATCCTCACTTTACTGCCTTAGCTCAGGCCACCTCCAGCTCCCACTTGGCGCTGTGACAGTCTCCTAAATGATCGCCTGCTCTCATTTCTCATGCTGCTGCTGCCATCTTTCTAGAATGAACATTGAATCAAGTTAGTCACTCACTTAAAACCATTTCATGCTCTCTCTTGCTCTTAAGGTGAAGCTGACCTTAACTAGATTTACACAACTGTGGTGGGCCACTCCCTGCCTTTGCCACCGCCAGCATTGCTCTCCCCTCCCACCCCGTGATGCTTTCCTGGTCCCCCACCGTGGCCGGTGCCCACTCCCCCTGGGGAGTTCTCTCTGTCACACCTAAGCACTTGCTCTTTCCTTCTCAGGGTGTGCTCCCCACTTCTGGCTAACTTGCACTGATCCTTCTGTTCTTGGCTTTCCTTAGATGTCACTTCCCCCAGGAAGCTTTTCCTGACTCATCCCCTTGAAACAAAGCAAAATCCAATCAGAATAAAACACTGAGTCATAATCTCTTTTATTCCCTGAGAAGGTATCAGGAGAGCTGTGTTTGCATAACAAGCACACCATTTTTACTTGCCTTTGTTAACTCTGAGTAGAAATGGGGTAAAAGAATTAGCATATAATTATAAGTAATCATATAGCACTAGAAAAACACAAATCTTTACCTGATATGTGACCAATATGATCAACTGGGACAGACCATTAGAAAATGAAATAAAGGGAGTGGTGCCTGTGGCTCAAAGGAGTAGGGCACTGGCCCCATATGCTGGAGGTGGTGCTTTCAAACCCAGCCCTGGCCAAAAACTGGCAAAAAAAAAAAAAGAAAAGTACAGATGTGATTAGTAAAATGAATACTTTGTTCGTACAGATACCTAACTGGGTTTATGGAAACTGATTTTTTTCTTCTCAGTGGTGGATAGTTATTCCCCTGATAAATACCTAGTTGAATTCTACCTTGTACATATTAAGTCAAAGCACCATTTTGGGATTTAAGTGCAGCCTTGCCCAATTCTGTTTCACTTGTATTACTGTTGGTATCAGTGTTGTTTGGGGTGGCTTGAGGACCCGAATGGAAGGTGGGTATCGGCTGTTCCTGGCATGACTGCATCACCCTTAGTCATAGCCCAAGTGTTTGGCACATAGTAGGGGCTGGATCAATAAGGAATGAATGAAATCACTCTCAAACCAGAGCACCAGGTTTCATGTTATAGGTTAACTTGATCAGTAAGCACAGGACCAAACCTGTCTCCTATATCTTTGATTCATGGAACTACAGGATGACAGAAAAGGATGTCCCTGGAACATGCAGGGCCTGACCTCCAAGTTTATTGGTTGAGCCGGCTGGGTGGCTGCTCACCCAGAATTGTCACTGCACAGGTGGGTGACCCACAGAAGGAGAAAGTGGAGAATGGTGCTTAGGGGCCAGGTCATATCTGGCCTTGTCGATTTTATACTTTGCATGGTTAGAAGCCCTGGGGGAGTTGAGCCTGTCACCTCCTGGTCTGATTTCCTACTTCTTCTTCTTCTTTTTTTTTTCCTTTTTAAGATCCAGACTTGGAGACAGGATGCAGGAGTCAGCATATATCTGTGATGCCGAGTGAGCCCCTCCCCTTTAATGATGGTGCCCAGGAGCAAATGTCTAGCGCCAGCTCCCGTCAGTGGTCAGACCTAGGGACTGCATCCCAGGATTTCTCCTCCCAGCAGACTCAGGCTCTGAAGGCCTGAGTTCAAGTTCTGGTTCCATCACTGCAGCTGTATGACCAAAGAGGATTCGGGTTCCTAATCTGACTGGAGGGGACGGCAACACTGTCATCCCTCAGGGTAATATCCAGTAGAAATGAGATGATGCTGTCACGGCATTTTGCAAGCTCTCCTGTGATGGCTGCTGGATATTATTTGTTTGAGTGTGAAATAAGAATACCTTTCTTCAGTACTGCCTTACAACAAGAAAATGAGATGCCTAGGTGGCCAGGATTGTTTAGCTCTAGAAGGGACTTGGGGTCATTAAGTCCAACTTCCTCCTTTTACTTTTTTATTTTTGTATTTTTTTTGTAGAGCTAGAGTCTCACTTTATCGCCCTCATAGAGTGCTGTGGCGTCTCACAGCTCACAGCAACCTCCAACTCCTGGGCTTAGGCGATTCTCCTGCCTCAGCCTCCCGGATAGCTGGGACTACAGGCACCCGCCACAATGTCCAGCTATTTTTTTGTTTTGCAGTTTGGCCGAGGCCGGGTTTGAACCTGCCACCTTCAGCATATGGGGGCGCCGCCCCAACTTCCTCATTTTAGAGCGGAAGGGACAGGTTCAGGGAGAGAAGAAAACAGAAGGGGAGAGTCATCCATGCTGTGGCCACAGAATGGGGGACCCACCGCTCCCTGAGTTGGCGTGAGCCCCCAACTCCACCAGGCCTGGGCTGAGTACAGGGCGGGAGGCCCCAGGTGGACGGCCCCAGGTGGGCACTGCCGAATGAGCTTCAGAAATGGGGCCTGTGGGGGCGGTGCCTGTGGCTCAGCGAGTAGGGCGCAGGCCCCATACACCGAAGGTGGCGGGTTCGAACCCAGCCTTGGCTGAACTGCAAAACAGAAAAATAGCCAGGCGTTGTGGCGGGCGCCTGTGGTCCCAGCTACTCTGGAGGCTGAGGCAAGAGAATCGCCTAAGCCCAGGAGTTGGAGGTTGCTGTGAGCTGTGTGACGCCACGCCACAGGACTCTACCAAGGGCGACACCGTGAGGCTCTGTCTCTACAAAAAGAAAAAAAAGAAATGGGGCCTGCGAAGACGGAAGTCACGGTGCTTCTTTGCTCCTGCTGGTGAAGAGGGTTGTGCCGTCCCAGGCTGGGCCCAGCTGTGCAGAAATGCAGGGGTTAGGGAAAATCTTGCCCAACACTCCTTTACCGAGGAGGAAACTGAGACGTAGTGACAGGAAGGGCCTTTTCTGGGGTCATTCAGCATTTCACAGTGGCTGCTCTGTCTCAGCCAACTGGGTGTCTGAGATAGTGACCCTTTGTTCTGAAAAAGAGCTCGGTTTCATAGACCGCAGAATATGCTCTTTTTTTTTTTTTTTTGAGACAGAGTCTTGCTTTGTCACCTTGATAGAGTGATGTGGCGTCAGAGCTCACAGCAACCTCAGACTCCTAGGCTTAAGCGATTCTCTTGCCTCAGCCTCCCAAGTAGCTGGGACTACAGGCGCCCGCCACAACGCCCGGCTATTTTTAGAGGCGGGGGAGGTGGGGGTCTCACTGTGGCTCAGGCTGGTCTTGAACCTGTGAGCTCAGGCAATCCACCTGCCTCGGCCTTCCAAGCGCTGGGATTACCAGTGTGAGCCACCGTGCCTGGCCTTAAAGTATGCATATTATAACCTTGTTATCGCAATCTTCCCAGCAGCCCTGCAGATAGGTTTATGCCCATTTTAAAGATGAGGAAACTGAGGCTCAGGGAGATGAAGTGATGTGCACAGGGCTAATGAGGTGCAGATGAGGAATTGACCCAGTCCCACACTGCTCCAGATGCCAGTTCACAGCCCCCACAGTATAGGGTGTAGCAAGAAATTCTGAGCTCTTGGGGAAAGTGAATAAAGTGGTGGGAGGGGCCAGGCATGATGGCTCATGCCTGTAATCCCAGCCTGAGCAAAAAGCGAGACCCCATCTCTACTAAAAATAGAAAAACTTAGGCAAGAAGATGCTTGAGCTCAAGAGTTGGAGGTTTTTGGCTCGGCGCCTGTGGCTCAACGGGCTAAGGCGCCAGCCACGTACCCCTGAGCTGGCGGGTTCGAATCCAGCTTCGGCCTGCCAAACAACAATGTTGGCTGCAACCAAAAAATGGCCGGGCATTGTGGTGGGCGCCCGTAGTCCCAGCTACTTGGAAGGTGGAGGCAGGAGACTCGCTTGAGCCCAGGAATTGGAGGTTGCTGTGAGCTGTGATGCCACAGCACTCTATCCAGGGTGAGAGCTTGAGGCTCTGTCTCAAAAAAAAAAAAAAAAAGAGTCAGAGGTTGTTGTGAGCTATGATGCCACAGCACTCTACCCAGGGTGACAGCTTGAGACTCTGCCTCAAAAAAAAAAAAAAAAAAGGCAGTGCCTGTGGCTCAAAGGAGTAGGGCACCGGCCCCATATACCGGAAGTGGCAGGTTCAAACCTGGCCACGGCCAAAAACTTTAAAAAAAAAAAAAAAGGTGGGGGAGGGAGGAGGGCCTGTTCTCTTGGGGGAGTAGTTATCAGAGTTTACTTCACTGTGACCTAGAGCAAACCAATTACCCTCATCATTACTTTTTGAAAAACAAAATTAAGAATTCGGAATGGCAGGCACTGGGCATCCACAGGTTTGTTCAAACAGCCTAAGCTCCTCCCTCGGTACCTGGCCACAGTCAGCACCCAAATGAAAGTGTTCCCTTGTCATCTCCCAGCACTATGGGGCCCCCACCCCCCACTCTGTGTGGGCACCAAGGAAGGCAGGTCCAGCAAGCTCAATGTGGGATGCCAGAGTGGGGGGAGGGACCTCTGCCCACCCCTCAACTGTGCACCGTGGGAAGAGGAGTCGGGGCATCCCTTGCTGGAAATACCCTGAATCCCTGAAGGATGAGGCAACACCCGCCGTTTAATTTAGCACAAGCACCTACCCCAGGAGTCCCAGAGGGGGGCTGGGAGAGCAAGATGGGTGGGGCCAGGGGCAGAAGAACCTACCCCAGGAGTCCCTGAGGGGGGCTGGGAGAGCAAGATGGGTGGGGCCAGGACACCACCCACACAGCACCTTGGGCCTGGAATCCCAGCAGAGGCAGGTCTCAAACCGCCAGCTGCCTTCACTGGCCGACCCTTCCCCCGCCCCCCCCAGCTCCCGAGTGTCAGCTGCTGGGCCTTGGGGCATCCCTCATCCTGGACGTGTCCTCAGAGGTATCTCTGACTAGGGGTGTCAAAGAGCAGTATCCTTCCACAGAGAGCAGACTGCCCCGGAGAACTAGACGGCTGAAGACATGGAGGGACACAGGGTAATGAATTTAGGGGCATTCTTCCGTTCTCCGCTGCCTCAAGTTCTTTGGAACCAGGGGTCATTGCTTATCTCCCATAGTAACTCCCATCTTTCTTAGACTTTGCTCCAACTTCTCAAGTCCACTCAAAGATCTCGGTGGGTCTGCACGCTCATACTTCAGCTCAGACACCTCCAAAGTACAAGCCGTCACAGGACGCGCCCGCTGCACACAGTTTAAATATTTTCCTTGCTGTAAAGAAAAACATGTTTGCTCTGGTTACCCCAGCTATTGAGGAGGCTGAGGCGGGAGGGCAGGCGACTCGAGCCCAGGAGTTCTAGTCCAGCCTGGACAACACAGTGAGACCTTGTCCCTAAAATAAATTAAAATTAAAAGAAATTTATAACTGAGTTTTGCTGGGAACATACTGCTCTATTACTCAGACTTTATTATGTTTATATATAAAGCTATACAAAGAAAAGAAAAACATCCCATGTATTTGGAGATTTAAAGACAAGCCTCGTCTAAATAATTGATGATCAAAGAGGAAATCATAGGCGGCGCCTCTGGCTCAAAGGAGTAGGGCGCCAGCCCCATATGCAGGGGGTGACAGGTTCAAACCCAGCCCTGGCCAAAAACCGCAAAAAAAAAAAAAAAAAAAAAAAAAGAGGAAATCAAAATTTAAATGAGAAAATCTGTAGGATTGTGGATGACAATGAAAGCCCTACGTAGTTAAACTTGTGAGATACAGCTAAGGTGGTACCGACCTGGAACTGGATGGCCTTAATTACACATACAAGAAACACCAAAAATAATGAGCTAAATGTCTGACTCAACAATCTAGAAAAGAAAAACACTAGAGTAAACCCCCCCAAGAAAGAAGGGAACAATAAAAATAATAGCAGAAATTAACTGGAATAATCTCAGAGTAACAAAAATCATACCCCAGTATTTAAAAATACTCTTTAAAAATAAAAACAAGTAGATACAATTCTATAATATTGCTTATGTATAAATATATAAATTTTAGGAATGAACAGAGATACACTACAGATAGTGTAGAGGTTTACAAATAAGAGGTTACTTTGAAGCAAATTTATAACAAATTTGAGATTTTAGAAGAAACCAACAATTTTCTGAGAAAACGCAACCTACCACAATCCTTTGCAAGGATGGCAATATACCTAAATCCATTAAATTCAATCGGTAGTTTAATATCCAGCTAACCAACTCCAAAAAGCCCCAGTGACTTCAGAAGAAAGTTCTACAAAAAAACAAACTTCATGATGAAAGGAAGGTTGATGCGGCTCACACTTGTAATCCTAGCCCTTTGGGAGGCTGAGACAGGAGGATTGCTTGAGCCCAGAAGTTCAAGGTTGCAGTAAGCTATGATGATGCCACTGCTCTAGCCTAGGCAACAGAGCCAGACCTTGTCTCAAAAACTAAGTAAGTTGTGGTGCCCGTAGCTCAGTGGGTAGGGCACCAGCCACATATACCAAGCCTGGCAGGTTCGAACCCAGCCCGGGTGTTGTGGCGGGCACCTATCATCCCAGCTACTTGGGAGGCTGAGGCAAGAGACTCGCTTAAGCCCAAGAGTTTGAGTTCCCTGCAAGCTGTGACACCACAGCACTCTACTGAGAGAGACATAGTGAGACCCTATCTAAAATAATAATAATAATTAATGACAGAAACAGATGAAATAGGAATCTAGGCATTCACACTGAAATAAAGAACGAATAAATAGCTGGGTGTGGTGGCTCACGCCTATAATTCTAGCGCTTTGAGAGGCTCGGGTGGATAGCTTGAGCTCAGGAGTTCAAGACCAGCCTGAGCAAGAGGGAGACCTCCTCTCTACTAAAAATAGAAAAACTAGCCAGGTGTGGTGATGGGTGCCTGTAGTCCAAGCTACTCCAGAGGCTGAAGCGTGAGAATCTCTTGGGCCCAAGAGTTTGAGGTTGCTGTGAGCTAGGACGTCATGGCACTCTACCCAGGGTGACAGAGTGGGACTCTATCTCAAAAAAAAAAAAAAATGAATGAATAAATGAGAAGAGACTTTACACGTTAACGCAAACTAATATAGACAGAATGACAGAATTAGAATACCACTGTTTGACTGTCGTCATGTAACAATTCAGACAAGAGACACCAGTGATGCTAAAATTAGTAAATGAAAATGGAATAAGAATGGAAAATTAATTATCTCACCCAGAAATATTAAATAGAGAAGAAAAATAACTTTTGAAACTTGAGTCTAGTTATAGGTAAGAAAAAAAATTACTCTGGAGAGTCTCAGTGCCTGTAGCACAGTAGTTACAGCACTAGCCACATATACCGAGGGAGCCAGGTTCGAACCTGGCCCAGGCCAGCTAAACAACAATGACAGCTGCAGCAAAAAATAGCTGGGCATGAGGCAGTGCCTGTGGCTCAAAGGAGTAGGGCGCCGGCCCCATATGCCAGAGGTAGTGGGTTCAAACCCAACCCCGGTCAAAAACTGCAAAAAAAAAAAAAAATAGCTAGGCGTTGTGGCAGGCACCTGTAGTCCCAGCTACCTGGGAGGCTGAGGCCTCCCTAGTAGCTTAAGAGAATTGCTTAAGCCCAAGAGTTTGAGGTTGCTGTGAGCTGTCACACCACGGCACTTTTCCAAGGGCAACATAGTGCAACTCTGTCTCCAGGAAAAAAAAAAGAAAAGAAATTACTCTGGAGAAACTTGGCACATGCCCTTTTAATCAATAGATCAGTGTTGACATCACCTGTCATGGGACAAGTGGCAATCACGCGCAGACTGACAGGAGATAAGGAGAACACCACGTCTCTTCTGTGATGTTCCAGGCAAAAAAGCTACCTGGGTCTGATCATGCGGAAACATCGGATGGACCCCAAACGAGGATCATCCTACAAAGTAACTGTCCTGCAATCTTCAAAGATGTCAAGGTCATAAAGGTTCAAGAGAGACTGAGGAAATTGTCCAGAATGAAGGAGAGTGAAAAGACAGCAACCAAGGACACAGCGTGATCCCAAAGATGTTCATTATTATGAGGACACTTGGCGAGACTCTGAACACAAGGCGTGTGGGGGTATTTGTACTCTCACAAATTTCTACAAGTATGGAAGTTGCCACGCCTATGTGTGTATGAATTTGAGTTTACCCCAGAAATTCACAGTGTTTTGACTTTAGAAAATCTAATGTAATTAAACATGTTAAAGGAGAAAAAAAACAGAAAATACACTTGATGAAATTCCATGCACTTTCATGTTTAAAATGGTAACAACAATAAAATCTCTTGAGTTCGGGGAGGGCTTTCAGTCTAAAGATGGAGGCTGTGGCAGCAAGGGATGAAATGGCCCTGCGTACCAGTATTAATCAGCTGGTCGCTTTTGTTAGAAAAGTTTGTTGGACTGCTGCGTCAAATGAGCTGAGAGAACACTTCCCACAATTTGGCCAGGTACTTAGGGGGTTAATCTTTCTCTTAATCAGATGTTTGGTACTCTTGAAAAATGTGTATTCTAGGGTTGCACCTGTGGCCCAAAGGAGTAGGGTGCCGGCCCCATATACCAGGGGTGGCGGGTTCAAACCCCGCCCTGGCCAAAAACTGCAAAAAAGAAAAATGTGTCTTCTTTGAACTTTAGCCTGGAGCTTTACCTCAGTGATACGGTTTTCCTGTTGCAAAGGTTTGGGTTGGGTTCAGTTTTCTGCAGCACTTCGGAATGCACTGCAACAGGAAAACTGTATCACTGATGTGGTAAAGTTCCAGGCTCAGGTTCAAAGATGACACATTTTTTCAAGAGTACCAAACATCTGATTAAGAGAAATATTAAGACTATTAGGCCTATTAAATAAAGTTAACATAACTGAGAAAAAAATCTCTTAACAAATGTCTTACTTTTTTTTTTTTTTAGTCCCATCATGTCGCCCTCTGTAGAGTGCTGAGGCATCACAGCTCACAGCAACCTCAAACACTTGGGCTCAAGTGATTCTCTTGCCTCCCTCTCCCTAGTAGCTGGGACTACAGGTGCCTGCCACAACACCTAGCTATTTTTAGAGACGGGGTCTTGTTCTAGGTCAGGCCCATCTCCAACTCATAAGTTTAGGCAATCTGCCTGCCTTGGCCCCCCAAAGTGCTGGGATTACAGTTATGAGCCACTGCCCCAGCTGGGAAGCATTTTCTTTAAAGTCAGGACAGGGTGCCCTCTATCACTGCTTCTATTCAGTATTAGGTTGGAGGTCCTGGCCAGTGCACTAAAAAAAAGAACAATATAAACATTAGACATGGTGTGGTGGGTGGCTCACACCCATAATCCTAACACTCTGGGAGGCCAAGGTGGGTAGATTGCTTTAGTCAGAAGTTCAAGACGAGCCTGAGTAAGAGTAAGACCCTGTTTCTACTAAATGCAGAAAAACTAGCCAGGCATAGTGGTGCATGCTATAATCCCACTGACTTGGGAGACTGAGGCAAGAGAATTGCTTCAGCCCTGGAGTTTGAGGTTGCAGTGAGCTATAATGCCATGGACTATACCTGGGGTGACAGAGTGAGACTCTGTCTCAAAAACAAAACAAATAAACATGTCTTTCAAGGTAGGAAATTCAAGAAATGTTCAGATCAAACAACAGAACCAATAAGAAAGTTCATCAAGATTGCTGAGTTCAAATCCTAAATCCTAGACCAGTGGTTCTCAAAGTCCCACACCAGCAGCATCAGTGTCACCACGTTGCTGGGCTTCATCCCAGACCTACTGAATCAGAAACTCTGGGGGTTGGTTGTAGACCTACCATTTGGCCCAGCAATCCCACGATGGGTACCTACCCTAAGGAAAAGTAATCATTCCATAATGAAAGATACCTGCACCTGAATGTGTATCCCAGCACAACTCACAATCGCAAGATGTGGAATCAAACTCAGTGCCCATAACTTCACAAGCACATAAAGAAAACGTGGTGTGTATAGATACACATCTCTATATACACACCCACACATACACACGCCGTGGAGTACTGCTCAGCCAGGAAAAGGAATAAAATAACGTGTTTTGCAACAACTTGGATGGAACTGGAGACATTATCCCAAGTGAAGTATCTCAGGAATGCAAAACCAAACACCCATGTTCTCGGTAGTAAGACGGACTTGACTGCGGCTACACACAGACACACGGTGATGTTGAGGACACTGGAAACCAAGAAAGGGGGGTTGGAAGGGGAATGTGAGGTAAAAACCTATCAGATACATTAGGCACTATTCTGGCTAGGTGTGGTGGGGAAATCTGAAGTAAAAACGTATCAGATACAATAAGCACTATTCTGGGTAGGTGCGGTGGGGGAATGTGGGGTAAAAACTTATCAGATAGGCTTGGCGCCTGTGGCTCAACGGGCTAAGGCACCAGCTACGTACACCTGAGCCGGTGGGTTCGAATCCTGCCCGGGCCCGCCAAACAACAGTGCCGGCTGCAACCAAAAAATGGCCTGGTGTTGTGGCGGGCGCCTGTAGTCCCAGCTACTTGGGAGGCGGAGGCAGGAGACTCGCTTGAGCCCAGGAATTGGAGGTTGCTATGAGCTGTGATGCCACAGCACTCTATCCAGGGTGACAGCTTGAGGCTCTGTCTCAAAATAAATAAATAAATAAATAAA